>CM062832.1:5461386-5542373 GCA_031772345.1 Himalopsyche anomala | reverse complement strand
GAAAATTTAATTGATTTATTGCGTAATTTATAAGTAAAGTGACAGTGTTGTTTAATATATAGTTTTAATCTTATGTATTTTGAAAAATGATTTCGTTAATAAGCCCATTTAATACGTCAATGCATAACAAATGTACAAAGTTTGAGATTTCCGGATGCCACGTAAAAATCAAACTATTAAGTGTCATAATTTATTGGTTTCACATTGGTTATGGGCATTTACTTTAATTACGCGTGTCAAATTTTTATTATTTCGGTTCTTTTCTTGATGTCATCGTCTGTTAAATAATTATGCATTTTTATCGCGTCTCATACTCGTTCACAAGACCATTCATAGTCCCAAAAACTAATCACAAAGATTTAATAAACTGTTTATAATTCCTTATTAGAAAACTGATAATAATAACACAATACTTTTATTTGTTTTTTTTTAATTTTTTTCTCAAACAATAAGTAATAAAATCATTTGAAATTTGGCTTCATTTCTGTAAAATATTACATGATTTTTTTACACGATACATGTTTTCAATACGAAATTTCTGCGGGTAAAAGTCTTTTTTAGTAATGATTTTTTATATTTTATTTTTGGTTTCTAACAACGTATTGATATTTATTGTAATAAATTGACGGTAAAAGTTTACTAAGCCTGCAAACTGATTACCGTATAAAAGAAATTTTGTTTGCACTAGCTTAATTAGAATCCCATACGCTTGCACAATACATTGAGAGCAGACGTGGCTAAAAAAAATACTTTGAACTCGTCGATATGTTCTGATTTTCGATAAATACAATATTTCATATAAATTATCACCTATAAGTCAAAACGTCAATTCTTTATTCATTTCCGGCTATCAGGCCTGTCATACGACAATTCCAGAGTCATGGACTCTCATCAAGAGCATTAACACGACAGCAATCTCGTGGCCAGTGATCCAGTAAGTAATAATGGCTACGGTCGGCAAACTTCATATTACTATGACGAGTTGGTACCAGAGGTACCTCCGGCAGGTGCGTGCCTCTGTGATTGTTTACGGATGACGAGAATATTAATATTAGAAGTGGAACTGATTCGCTCGGCGGGGCGGGCAGGTGCGCCGGAGAGGGACCCCAGAACCTAGGACCCACATCGTCACAGTGCTTGCTTACTCTGTGACTATTGACAAGGACGGCATTTAGGTGATGATTAAGATTTAGAATATGGACACCAATCAATAGATTAAATATATATATATATATATATATTTAGAGGGCTAGAAGATATTATAGTACAAAATCGTGATTTTTTCAGAATAAAAAAATTGTCTCAAATATTTTTGAATTAATACTTTTAGCGCAAATATTATAATTATTTATTTTTTAAAAATTATAAAGCTAGGTTATTAGTTTCATCCCATTGCTTTACATAATAATGATGTTATCTTTTTAACTGTATTGTTTTTGTATAATTTGATCAATATTCTGCAATTAAATTTACTCCACCATGCCTTACTAACCAATGGTCCTGTCCTTAACATATCCTTTCTATCAACACTCTATTCGGTAAAAAAGAAGGTTGTACGAGAATAAGCAGGTTGAGGTAAACAAGCAGTTCTTTTAAATAGAGTCCCTTAGGAGGCCATTGGCCGTACATTGGAAGTGAAAATTATTAGAAAAATCATATTTTCTTAATCGGAGTCAGATTCAGATCATTTGCTAAATTCCGGAGCCGGAGGCCGAGTCGACTCCACAGCACTGATCATAACATGAAATTGATCCGATAAAATATCACTGAAAATTTTTAATGCACTGTGAGTTTGCCAAATAGTCTGGATACCACCCTGTCAACCGTCACACTAATCTGAGGCACAGAGCCGGCGCCCAAATACAAAAGGAGAAATGCCACCCGTATGTGGATAATCGATCAACCGTTTTACGGCTGATTATCCACGCCGGTGAAAAGTAAACGTCAATATACTCCTCTTCGCATCCTTGTAAAATAAGGGTATTAAAATATGCCGGATCCTTGTTTGAGAGGTGCGAGTGAAAATATTCATAAATATGTGTCGGTGGAGATCAAACGAGGATATACATATACTAAAAGCATAAAATAACCGTCAATAAGCTTGTGAACATATTCCTAACGAAATAACGATGTCGTCGGACTAAATATTTTCGTATCTCACGACGCTACGTGTGTTTTCTGATATGTTTCAACGGACTGTCTTGTAATATTTTGTTTTCCAAATTCAATTAGTAAGAACTTTTGTGAACAAACAGTATATTTCGTGTTTATGGGTTTACTTAAATAAATTATTCTTTCTAAGTGAAAAATACGTTAATATTAACAACATTTATTTAAAATTATATTATTATGTAAGGAATTGTAGATATGCATTAACTGTTTATCCTACGAAATTTATTGTCAAGCTAGCCTATCGATGGTGATACCTCTCTGAAAAAATTTAACAGTGCTCTCACAATTAAACATAGTCATTATCATCGAAACCACTTCTGATCGATTCCTAAGGTTGTGCTTATTGTTAATAAATTTAATGCGTTTTCGCCGAAAGTGGAAAACTTGTTGGAAGATATTAACGGGCTGTACACATAGGCGATTAAGTGATTTTACATACCCAAATACTTTGAAACTAAATAAACTCTTGACACACATTTTCTCTCGTTTTAAAATATACATTTTACTCAAACGCAAGTGAAACAAAGTGTGTGTAAAGTCGGCGATTGTTTCAGATGTCAACATATTATCACGCGTGAATGTGAGTGTGCTTTAGTGAGACGAAATTATAAAGAAATCAAAACATTTTATTAAATGTATCAACCATCAAACAGAAAAGATTAAAAAAGCAAATTAAATATACAACTCGTGAGCCGAGTACGACAAGGTTCTATGTGGACAGCTAGCTGCACCAAAAAAGATATGGGCATTTGAAATTTTGAATGCTTGTATTTTAAAAATTGTAAATGTTTCCAAGTTTCTTTTTGATTGTATATATCAATGATAGTACTGACATGATATAACTATTTATAAAATTTTGTAAAAATAGTTTTTCATAGTTAATTATAAATACCTAAACTTCTATTAGAACTTTGTCCATCGGAAATTCAAGCAAAACGCCAGTGCTACAAGATTCTAACTGAAATTTGTATGAAAGCACAGGTGATTAAAAAACAGACTTACGCTTTTTATATTAGAATAAAAAGAATTCTATGGAAGATATCTAATGTGATCATTATTATTGGAGAAAATATATAAAAAAAATGGAGGATAAATAGGAAAAGGAGTTTTTTTTTCGTAATTTGTGTTTGATATCATTAAGTACTAAGTCAATATTGTAAAATTTAATAATACCACATTGCAAGAATACAACACATCATAATGGTAAAAAATAACACCTGAAGAATAAAAATAATTGATCAAAATCAGATAATTGAAAAAAAATATAGGAATAAAATTATAAAAATAAAAAAGATATTATTAAATCTATTTACATTCACACAAGTTTTGTCACTAACGACCCGGGTTTCGTTTTTAGGCATCTTCAGGTGATCAAGTTGAAACCACAGATATCTTGCGACGCGCACATAAAACTACGGCTTATTGGGAATTTAAGCAAAATTTCGACTTCATATTAATACAGCATGTAGATAATGATATGTTTAAGACTGCCTCACTATTACTTTAGTTTGGCCAAAAGTCGACACTTAGAACCTTGTAGTAATCAATTCGCGAACTGTCTGCACTTTTCTGATTTCTTTTGTACCGCATTAAGTACGAAATGAAATATTTGACCTATCCCATATTATAAATCGTTGCTTTACTATAAAAGCCCTTACATAACCTATGTCCTATAGCAAGCGACTACTTTAAATTGACTACTAAATATTGTACAGCACACGTCGAGTATTTTCAGAAAGATATTATAATAAAAACGTTATATTTTCTGTATATTGTTTAGGTAAACTATGGAGTGGAGTTGGGCAAACTGTGCCCCGGGGCCATATTTACCTACCGAGGATATTTCATTGGGCCCGCGTGTAAGCTAAATATTACATTTTTAAATTTACCCCGTGACATTTTGAACTCTTGTAAATTCTAGTACGAACATTTTATACAAAAATTTTATATTTATGTGTTTATGTATTCAATGTATTTTCAAAAGTGTTAATTCTACTATGCAAATTTGATGTGATCTTTTTCAAGTAATGTGACAAATCTGTATCATAAAATTGTTGTACACCATTAGTTGTTTTTCGGCATTTTTAAGCACTCTTAGTGTAAGGCTCGAACTATTCATTGGAAAATAGTTTAGATAGTTAGAATACATTTTGACTTACAAGCACTATGCTTTAAAATTATATCAGTATTTCTTATACATTAATTAGGAAGTGTCAATAATTTAATATGATACTTCGTGTTTTCAGTCAAAGTTTAAATAATTATAAAAAAAATTAAAAATATATTGATTTGGTATATTTCAACGGGAATTGATTTAAGTATACTAAAAAAGATAATATGATTTTTTTACCAATTAAGATAATTCTACTAACTCTAATAAATTGCACACCCGTCATAATCCAAAAAACGTCAGACAAAGAAAATTAACTTTGAAGATTTTCCTCACTATCGAAAGTAGTATGTACTTAACTAAAAACACGTTATTTTCGTCTTGTGACGGCTTAAATTTAAAAAGAGTGACTTTTAAGAAGTAAACAAATTTTTATCAGCTACTCATAATTTTAAATTTCTTGTTCAATTCTTCCTAACTTCTAAAAAATATATATTACTAACTCATGGCAATTTTGATGATTGTTAACGCTGCTGTGTTCAGTAATACGTAAACAATGTGTTATAAATTGTAATCGGTTGCTGGTAGGATATAAAGATCGGGGTTGGTAATTTTCAGCATAAAAAAAACTTTATCTTTCTTCATAGTGAAATTGATAGTATTGAAAAATACATAAAATAGTTTTTGTTAACGAAAAACAGACCCACCTTTTCTCTTATCGAGTCATAAATTCGTGAGTTCTTAAAAAACAGTATCTTTCTAAATTTATTACAAATTACAAAACAAACACGAACATATTTTATGGTTACAGTATCTCTAGATTTTCTTTATAAACATTATAAGTGTTTTCTTTTGGGAATACATTGCTTTATCCGACTCCCTTGTTGCGCATGATAAAACCTAATGGTAATACGTAATTTCGGTGTAATTTTTTTGTTACAAACATAAAATCTACAATTTGTTCAATTTAGACAGTGATTCAGCTGTTCCATAAGGCACACAATATTCCTCATAGATATATACGTATACCCACATAAAATTAATCCAACTCTATGGTGTTCTAACTCCATTTTTTATAGGACAAAAAAGTTTATGTATCATGTCTGTCCCTATGTTGATCATAATCGATATCACTCAATTAATTGGTCTTAAAGATTTACAATTGGATTAATTAAATGAATGTTATAGTATATTGACGCAAATTGATAACAATTGTGGTACACAAGAGAAAAAATTAAAAATTCCTTACTATAATAATTGTTTATTCAATACTCATGTACCGTACATGGTTATAAGTGGTTGTAAAAGAAAGCTTAGTGTCTTAAACGAATTGCCTTGGAATTGAAAAGACATTCGTATATGTAAATGATCATAAGTCGAATTCGATACAAAAAGTATACTTTTCCATCGATTTCTAAGTGAATAATAATTTTCAGAAACCGCTCTCAAAATTGAAATCGACCGGAGAAATAATAGTAAGCTTTAATAAATCTTATCTATTTTTGAATCTATGTTCGCTCCCAGTGATGTAGAGCATATGGTCTCCTTATTAAAGTATCTCAACAGAAGATTTTCTACGAGAAATGTTTGTTACTCAGTTTTTCAACCTCTCTTTTTTGATGAGGTTAAGAGAGATAGAAGGGCTATGGACAACACTAGTGTGTAACTAGATGCTTTCGCTACGCTTCGTTATTTTAATGTTGTCAAAATAGGAAGGCATTTTTAAACATGCTTAATAATCTTCTCCATAATACAAAAATAATCTTCAAGTTAAAATATCTTCATTATCTTCTCTTTGGATTTCTACTGTAACTTTTGAGATTTTTCATCGAGTATCAATCTTAGGTGCAAATATGCATATGTAACTGCAAAACAATTAGAAAAAAATACTGATTCAAAAGCGATCTAATTAATATCTTAATATTTAAAAATAATTAGATTAAATTAACAACATTCCATCTATTTATCTAACATAACAGTCACAACGCTATGCGGAATATTTATTAACAAAATGGCCATAGCACAGCGCGATTCTGAAGTCAAACTTACAACAAAGGGAGAGTTTTAAAAAATCCGCAAAATGAGCATTTTTTCTCTTTGTAATGTGTGCGTACATAAAAAAAAAATCAGAACCACGGTTTACGCGCACCGGCAACGGCGCGTTTTTTATGACTCGAACGTGTAAATAGGGACCATAAATAACATTGGATGTAAAAGTAACACTTTAACGCGACTACTGCAATTAATTCAATACTTTAAACTTAATGACAGCGAGAAATTTGACTTTTGGAGATACAGCTAAAAATAATGGCCAAAACGAACGGGCGGGGTAGTAGGAATTTACCGATAAAACTGCTCAGTTGAATTGTACAATGAGAAGTCATCCAAAACATGGTCTGCAATAAAGGACATTTAATTGTTATCCATTTGATTCGCGGACTCTTTTTCCATTGGTAAATTTTGCAAGGATTTTATACGGCAAGAAGCAGACTACTGACTTTTGGCAGACTTTTTGGAACTATATTAATCACATTCTATATTTATAATAAACACGCAAGAGTTTCCATAAATTTGGCTTAAATTTCTAACAGTTGAGTTAGTCAAGCAAAATACAAATTTCGTTAACACATTCTCCTTTCATTGACTCAAGAATTTGTCGTTTTTCGAAAACAGAGTTTAATTAAAACACCAGATTTTCAGTTAAATTCGCAACATTCGAATTTCGGTTTTTTCAACATGGTTACCCAGTTTTAATAATTATATTTAATATTCAATACACACTAAAACCTCATGGAAACAAATAAAACAACATGAAATATATAGTTTAATAGTCAGTAATAGATCAACGGTCGTGTCCTATGGCGCAGCAGTTAGCGTTGTGCTTTACCGTACCAGATCTTACGGGTTTGATTCCCAGTACGAACAGCATTTTTTCAATAGATTTATCGATTTCTGCTATATGGCATGGATGTTTGTGATGTCTAAAAATTCCCTCCCACCCTTTCCGATCCTGTGATAACTGGGCGTAGCGACAGTGATTATCTTACCACTAGTCCTGTCCTAGCCCTATTAATCTATCCCTGATTAACAACTACAAGGACAGTCCTTGTAGAAAAACTTATGAGATACTTACATTAGGAATAGATCAATGAATGTGCTTAAAATATTTAGATTTATTTTGAAAATACTTTTGTCGTGCATTTTGGTACTTCTACAGAGGATGCATAATTATTACCAAATATCAACACATTGAAGTAAGTTTTAGTATGTTTTGTAACAGTGTTTGTAATAAATAATTGATGTTTACAAAATTTGAAACGTTTTTTCGTTGTTTAAATTGAACTATCTTTTTTGTGATACTTTGAAAATAGGCTTATTGGGGTTCGAAGTCGGTTTTTGTGTTAGCCCTAAATGGCAGAATTTGTTTGATTATGGAAAATTGTATAAATATCGTTTTTTGCCAGAACTGGGACAAAATAATAAATATATTTTCATTGCACAATCTTCTCATGGGTGTTAATCATATTTCTCGATGTCTCATACTTGTTTTGAAGGGTCGAACACCTGTAATCTTATTTATAAACGTTTATGCATGCTGTAAGTGTGCTTGTAAGTAAGTTTATTGCAAAACGTAAAAGACTCGCTTTGCAAATCCTTCTTGGACAATAACAAATGGTGTTGCTAATAAATGATCGGTCCAACAAAACAGAGGGTTCTCAAACCTAGCTTGGTTTTACTGTGGTTTACATATTTGCATCGGTATGACAAACTTTTTTTAATATTTTATCTTAATACAATGATAAAATCGTACGCTAAAGACATTGGAACTATTGGAAGACACGTAAGTTCGTAGGGATAGTATGACTTGGTATGAAGCGCCACCTGTCAATGAGTAGTTGCATTCTAACTATCAATGCTGGTATTACCGAAACCGGTATCCTGGTATTCGCAATTTTTTTTAAATATCGAAATAACGGTTTTAAAAATACACAAATACTAGTAAAATGTGCATTGAATGCTTGAAGATGTCGAAAAACAAAACCCTGGTCGTTAATGGCAAAATGTGTGGGAATTTACAAAATTCATCGAATCAAATTGTATATTTAAGTTCTATCAAGTAACTACAGTAGAAATGTTAAATTATACAAATACTGGGATTTGACTTTTGAAAAATAATAAAAATCAAACTTAAAATGTATATGTATATGTATAATTATTGCTATTTCAAGAAACGGTAAGTTATATATGAAAATCACCCGTTTATGATTATAATAAATTTCTTAATCACTGTATCAGTAACAAACACTTCTTGAAGAAAAATCCTCCATTAAGAGGCCATATGTTTCACATTGGGATCGGACATGGATTAAATAGCGATAAACCGATTTTCATTTTTTCGCTCAGTTTTGCGATCTTGATTAGTTAGCCCCACGGTGTTGTTTTATTTATGCATTTTTGTAATACCGGTATTGATGTTTGTAAAACCGGTATTCAATATGTAATTCTTCCTCGGGGAGACAACGACTACAGTATTTTTTTTAACCATGTCCGCCCCCAATGTGGAGCATATGGACTCCTTACGGAGTTTATCTCAACAGAAGTGTTTCTAAGAGAACTGTTTGTTACTCAGTTGCTCAACCTCTCTTTTTCCAAAGATAGTAGAAATAGAAGGATAAGGCTAGGACAGGATTAGTGGTTAGCTAATCGCTCTCGATACGCCCCGTTCATGGAATAGAATGGGTGGGAGGGGGAAATTCAAGACATCACGTACATCCATGCCTTCGGACAGAAATTCATAAATCGATTGAAAAATCAATTTATAAAACTGCCCCTACTGGGATTCGAACCCGTGACTTCCGTAGCCGAAGCCAACGACGCTGACCACTCGACCACACAGGCGACCGTATTTACAAAGCTAAAAGAATATTTCATCATTTTGTAACAGTTGCACTGTGTAAGTTTAATCAAATAAAAATTATGATTTGGCTTCGTACTGGTTCCTCGTGCAATTTATTAAAAATATAATAAGCTATATAATATTTTGAGAACATGTGTAAAGCAAATCCGATATGGATGTACGTACGTACATATAATTCTTTTTACAAAGCACCCGTGCCATACAGGGGCCAACTACACTTTTCCCACTGGGCGCAATTAATCAATGCGACCCTGTGATTGAGGATACACGAAACATGCATAATCAAACATAACATTCTTGTAATGAAATGAATACTAAGATATGTTCTTTTGTTAATGATTCTTGTATAATCAAACCTTGCAATGGTAATTTTAAATGTAACCGACTTTTGGTGGTTTTGAATTTGTATTTCATAAAGTCTGTTTGGTAGCTTACGCTTCGGCGAGCACATTAAAAATGTTCGGACATGTGAAGGGAATCAAACAGCGTGATTTATTGGCGCTGAATTAAGCACGGTGGTGTCCGAATGAAGGATGTTCGGATTTCGCGAATGTTTTAAATAAAATTACCACCCATTATAATATATCCTTATCAATGTATCAACAGTTTTAAACTCTCAACAAAGTACATATATTTCAACTGAAAAATATCAATATGATAATAATCAGGTACATAATTATGGACACAAACTATCTATTATCGCAAAACCATGAATTTGACAGATGCTTAATCAAGACTCAAAGACAAGAAGAAATAATAAAAAATGAATAAAAAATGTTGGCAAATCAATGCAAAATCTTTTTCTTGAATCGTCTGAAGGAAGTAATGTCCAATATTCTTATTAGTATTTTATCTTACTTGTTTTTAATATAGTTAATTTTTGTACTGAAATCCATTAAATATCTATGACTATGTAAACTACCGCTTTTGTTAAAACTCGATTATAATTGTTCATAAATTTACATGTAAGAATCTCATTTTTTTAAATAACTTGCGGAATTGCAATCTTTATACCAGTGCTTCCCAAAAATTTTCATGCAACGGTCCACTAAATCTGAAAAAAAAAATCTGTTACTACCCCCCCCCCCCCCCGAACAAAACACATATTTTGCGGTGGTCCCCAGAGTCAACCTGTGGCCCTCAATTTGAGAAGCACTGCTTTACGCGTTGACGTATTTAACTCATTCTCGACAAAACATGGAAACTGCCGATTATTTTATTTGTGCTTAAATTGTAGAAAAAAAACAATTAAAATTACAATGTTAATAATCAAATTGCATTATGAGGGGAATACTTACATTGATTAATGGTTCTTTTACCTTTATTAAGTACAGAAACTTTGTAACGCGTTATAAGCGAGCACTCTGATTATTTGACAATTTATTTCTAGGGTGGTACCTACAGGCTTATTTTGTATATCCTTTTTTTGTTTATATTCTAGCTGAATATTGTATATCTAAAAAAAATAACAGCTTTAATAGTAAAAAAAATCATGTTATCACGTTTCAAATACTAGCTGCGAACTTTAGAAGCAAAACTCGAAAGCGGTGGCGTAAATTCTCCACTAGAAGGTTGCCCACACAATCTTTATTCCTCTCACATATGACATTTAACGAACCATTTCTCAATATTTGTATGCTGTTGTTCAGGACATCAATCAAAAAAGAAAGACTCCGTTATTAAAATGTGTACACTTTTTAATCAACTCACCAAATATTAAGATTCATTAATATTCATTTTGAGAGTTTGTTGTTCTCTCAGAACGTGCCATAAAAGCAACAGTATATTGAAATAATTAACACATTATAGGCGGGACACGTAAAAATACGTTTATCGCGTACTGTCAGTTTTGTCGGTATATTGACTCATAATTAAATGGTTTCTTCAAAATAACTGCCGCGACAAGTGACCCTTTTTGAAAATAAGCAATAAACCTCATAATTTATTATGTCCTGAATGTTCGTCCACACATAGTATTTTTTTTTAAAGGCGCACATGTTTCTCGAATATTTAAAGCATCGGATTTCACACTTGCAGTTATTGTAAATTTGTAGAAATGAAGATTTTATACTATAATTATGTATACAATTGTATGGTATGGATTAATGTTATTTTTTATATAGAATATTTTGAATATTTCATATTGATAACAAGTGGAGTGCTATCTAGTAAATTAATAACAGGTTTTTATATTTAGCTTAGAAAAGTAGTGAAATTATGATGTATTGAAAATGTTTTTATTTTATTTTTAATGATTAAATGTCACATATGATTTATTTGAAAATTTCAGCAGAAAATATTGTTTGGTTTAAAAGTTTTGTTGATTTTAAGAATGTAATATATTTTTGCGCTAATCACTAAAAAACGCCCGCTCATAAAGTGTTAAAATATGTTTAATTTTAAACTCAAGAGTTTTTAAAAAAAAAATAATCAGTCGGAATAATATTTATTATTTAACTAAAAAATATATAATTTATGCGTGCGCATTGGTATTTGTAAAAATATTTGACAGATTTCAAATTATGCAAGAACACGCTAAATACCTTCCGCTTAATTGATATGAACGACGCATACAATATATCATGGCGTTCATTTAATGAAAAAAAATAACTAACAACATTTTGATATATATTATTAATTCATTAAGATTCGGCGTTGAAAAGATCAACGAGAAATTTTAACATAACCTAACGAACCCGTTCGAAAAAGCTTTCGTCGACTCAACGCGAAATCTGATTGAGTAAACAGTGCAATAAAACCGAATGAAAGATTTTCACATTATAATAAACTTAATGAGTTTCCAGACGTATTAGACATCCTATTATTAATTATGATAATTTTTATGAAACAATTCAGTATAATTTCTTTCAATCAATTATAGTAGTGCACAGGACGTGGATAGTACACTTATTACCCAGTGTAAGCATTATTTTCTCAATTTATCGTATGAGCAATAAAATTGTCCTTTGACTGATTTTCCTACGCGACAAATTGTCTAGAACTGTTTCTCAACCTCTTGAAAATTTATCATAAATGTAAGCTAAGGCCTCCAATCCCAGAATTGTGACAGAAAAAATCCCGAGATATTGGGATTGAAAAAATTAGAAAAGGTTTTTTTTTTTAAAAAAAAAACAGTTTATTTTGAGAATTCTACAATACAAAACTTTGACCTCTTTAGATTAACATAATTGAAACACAAATATGTAAGTAAAAGTAGAGTAAACAATAAAGTTAAAGTTAACATTTTCAAAAAGTACATTAAAAATAAACGAAAATTCAAAAAATCGCATGTGCTTTTGTTAATTGTTTCCGTCCCCACGACTGATGACTAGCTGAAGTCTGTATCAATGCAACGATATTCAGGTAGGAAAAGGATAAATAGTGGGATCAATAGAAAACGGAGTTAACTGTTACTATATGGTCACGCGCGTCCATGGAGGGTTAAACGGAAACCAGATTTATTAATCTTTAAATAACAGATAATATTATTTTGTAATTCCCTACAATATTTCAATGCAGTATTATTCGAAACATCTTAATGTTGTAAGCTGTTTGTTTAAATATATAACATGGTGTTTCTAAAAATATGGTCGTATAAACTGCATAAATTATGTCAGTAAAACAGCTTCTTAAGTAGTTTCGATTAAAAAGCAGATTATTTTGATAAATAGTATTTTAATTTAGAAGAGACTCATAATTCAATAGATTTCTTTTATTTACGAACTCTGCGGGTAGGGTCAATAGTAATTTAAATGAAAAAGCCAATACTACATGTATCGTTCAGTGTCCGAATTTCAACGGCCGATCAGGTAGCACTGTTTGACAAAGATCGAGAATAAATTACAGTAAATCTTAAATCTTCGATTTATGATACCAGTTTTCGACTTGTGGCTTGCATTTAAAAAACAGGTGTAAACAAATATTAATCGACGATCACACTAAATCACAACTAATCAGGTTCCAACATACTATAAAAAAGGCATACCTTCAGCTATATCCTATAATATAAGAAACAGCCTACTTTTATTACATATGTCAGTGTAACTCATAGACTATTAACTTTACCATCCGGTTATGCGCGAACTTAGAATTCTTATTATACGTTTTTCGACTCATAGCTCAGAGAAAAGTATAGTAGGAAAAAATGCATATTCACCCGGTTTTACCATGACTTTAAGAGTCTTTACCATGAAAAGAGACTTGTTTTGTTACCAACAGACACTGTAATTTTCTATTTGTATTTGGCGACACTTCACAACGCTTTTTGCAGAAAAATCTTACCTTCGAAGAACTTACCCTGGAAGAGTTGCCGTTGAAATACTCAAAGAAATTATTACCAAAATATTGCAACTATAGTGAAAAATAACACTTCATAAAACTGTAGTTACCATTGTTTAAAGTAGTTTATGGATAGAAAAACCTGTTAATACTTACCTTAAAGCCGTTGTTTATTCTATCAGGATTTGTAGTCAATGTTATCTTTGGTCTTTTCTTAATATAATAACTTTAAAATATATTGTATCGATTGACTAAAAACTTAATAGTTTTTTTCAGCAATAGCATACAAGAATTGTAAACAATATTGACTTTTCTATACTGCAGAATGCAGTGGTGAGTATAATCATAATGACTTTATCACGTAGAATTGATAAATAACTGAATTTCCTTTATTTATTGATTTGGCATTTACTTGGTAGAACTCCATTTTAATAGGGTAAAATATCAAGGTATTTCAGTTCTACAGTTTTTTAAAAAAGTTAAAGGTTGATAGCTATTTCGGCTTACGCCATCGTCAGAACTAGTTCTGACGATGGCGTAAGCCGAAATAGCTATCAACCTTTAACTTTTTTAAAAAACTGTAGAACTGAAATACCTTGATATTTTACCCTATTATATTGAATTTCCTTTCATTTAATAAACCAATAATTAACGGGAATTTTCATAGAATAAATGATTCCAAGATAATAACGCGATTATAATAGTGTACAGTTTTCGACCTCTGGCAATTTCCATGATTCCTATACTAACAAGCCGATAATTCTCGTAAGATATATGGTACTGCTAAGTCTCAACTTTACGATACTAGCAAACGGATGTCAAATTAAGGTGTTTCATTAAAATACTCCAACTTTTTAAGCCAACAGAATCGTATATTTATGCGCAAATATCTTCGAGTTTACGATCCACTTTGTTAGTTCGGAGAGTTGCCGTGTTTTATTTTAATACGCATTATTGCTCAATTCTGAGACGGCCGAGAGACCATCAACAAAATTTAATATGAGCATAAATTTAATTGAAAATATAATCGTAAACGTAGGAAATTCGATATCTGCCCGGTCCGCGTAAATGAGGCGCTTGGAATGAAGGATAACAAGCTCCGCATTGCGTCAGGAAAGTTTCAAAAACTTATATCTATGTGTATACCTACGAAAGTTATTCTGAGAAAATACGGTAAAACAGATGCCTACTAAGAAAAGTGTTGTCATCGTATAGTTTCGCGTACAAACAATATTGCGATACTTTTACCACGGATCTGTACCTATGACAATTACGTGCTTATTAAGTTTCTTAACTTCTAACAATATCAATCTTGTAACCAGTATGTTCATTACATTAACCAGACTTCAAATTCACCAAGAACTTACATAACAGTTATTTTCAGGTAACTGAACTCTAAATAAAAGTAATGTTTTTTTTTATTTATTGAATCGAAATTAAGAGCCTGGTATATTCTTTATACTAATGTCAAAAACAACAATAAAGTTTATATCGAGTATCGACCTTTCAAATAAATAGCTAATAAAGAAGTTGACAATGCTCGCAATGAGCGAAACCGGTCCTGACCTATTAAATAAAGTGGAATGAAGTACAAAGGAATATTGTGTTTTTATTAATATAATGCTTTTCCACCAAGTATTGACAGTAAACACCCTAAAAGTGATTAATAAAGAAGGCTTTACGCCTTCGTTAGGACTACGTTTAAACATACATAAATTAACTTAACTTTATAAACTGATTGAGAAAAGAAACATCTTCTAGTATAGTCTAACATACTAACTTGTATCAAAAAATAAAAATGAAATGATAAATTATGTTTATTACTTTATTGTTAATGGAGTTCTACTAATTTAATCGATGTATCTTTTATGTAATCTAAATATATTTGTGAAAAAATTGTCAAGCACAAATAAAATAGTACACAAAACTACTTCGGATTACACTGCTTGCAGCCCACTGTCTACAAATCGGAATTAAATAGTAAGTCATAATAATAAAAATATCATCTACTGAAAAAAAAATCTGAACGAGGTCACGTAACATATGGAACGATTGTGACTCTCGAAATTGTTAATATGTTATATATGTAAAACTGTTCAATTCATTAATAGAAATATAATCTGTTTTCAGATAATAAGTGAACACTATGTTCTTATTGACTGAATTGGTATTTACTCGGTAGAAACCATTATAATAATGTCAAAAAATACTTAAACGTTTATAGCTTACGCCATCATCGATACTATCCTTGCATGAACTACTAAATATAAAATATTTTTTGTAGAACTAAAATACTTAGATATTTTTAACCTTATGATTTTAAAATAAATTTATTTATATTTAAAAAGGAACCTATTTGAAAATACTAATGAAAGCATCAATTTTAACATTTTGAGTGTTATTTGAGGATAGGCCAACCGTTTATATTGATCTTTGGGACAAAACTACGCCATCATTAATGAAAGTTTTGATAATAATGACTGTAAGTATTCCGTTAATTATTTTTTCAGAAAAGTGGATATCTTTCTGTCTCCCAACCAAGCATCGAAAGTATGAGTTTGTTTTATTTTACCTTTAACAACTTAACTGTTATCAATTTATAAGCAAAGCTCTCAGCTACACTTTAATTTTAATAATAAGGGAAAATATTTTCTTAAAAATAATTGCGATATTAAATGCTGAGCTTTATTAAAAAGCAATAGTCAATGAAAAATAAACAAGCTTCAACAGTAATTAATTATTGATGCTTGGTTATTTAATTTACGTTTAAAATGCGGTAACAAGCACTTCCTGCTATATATATTTTTTTTATTTTGGGAAGTAATGAAATATTTTAAATTACTCTCTTTGGCAAAAATGGGTTAAAGAAACCAAACTAACTGAAAAATATATTTTTATTTTTTGTTAAGAATCTTTTGGAAATATACAGGTTGTTTATTTATTCACATACGCCAACCATTCCTTGAAACGATCTGGACCAAAAGCACAGTTCTTTTCATTTCCACTCGTTTGCTTTCCGTGATAGACATACATAAGTGTATATATATTTAACATAAATACATAAACTTTTCTTACCAAACCTATTTCTTATAAGAGGGCTAAACGTTGTACTGCAAGGGGCTTACAAATATATAAGCATAACCAGTGTTTTCTTTCGCATGTAACGCGATGCAACGGCGTTGCGGCACCTTTTTTCTCATCATTTTTAATGTTTCAAATCAACATTCAAAAAAATATATTTATAAATAATTGGCAGTTTGTCTCTATCTAAGGCACCTTTTGAATGTAATGTACCAGATATCGTAACATCCATAAATATATGTCATAATACAAAGTAGTACCGGGTCCATAGACTTTCTCCATGTATAATGCTGTATTTAGTACACTTTTTTATCACGCTTATTCCATATGTAATAGTTTTGTCTCATTTGCTCTCAAGCTCGTCAGTGGACCTTTGACTTTTGACCTTTTCTATAATTTAAAATACGTTGTTCAGTAGTCACTCAGAGAAAGACAAGGCTTCCGTGACGGATCTCACATATATGAGTACCAATACAAACAGTATTTTCTTAAATCCATTAATTTTTGAAGGCATTGTTATGGATTATTTTTACTAAAACACTTTATTATTATTTAAATGTTGTTTTAACTTTATTCTGTAACATTGTTTATACACTTTATAAAAAATCGCTTAAATCTTATTAAATCAAAATAATATCGATGTGAGTATTGAGGAGTTTCTACTAAGCTGTTTGACCTTTCGATTTGAATTCTCAATTTAAACTGAAGAGAAAGGAATTGAATTTCGATTTAGTCCGTTGAAAAGTTTATTCTTACATGTTATGTCATAGAGAATTAACATAGCAAAGAAGTTAATGTTGTGTATACATAACATCATGGGTGTTTCAGATATCTTTAAAAAATTCTCTCACCTTTCAAATCCTAAAATTAACGGGATAAAGCAAGAGCGACTAGTAAACCACTTGTTTTGTCCTAGACCTTTCAAGAAGACAGTTACATATTAATGTTATTTTTATATTTTTAATCAGTCGGGTAACGCCCCACCTGGATGTGTAGGTGCAACGGAGACCGTTGCATTTTTCAGTGCCTGGCGTGTAACAGCGAAGTTTCATTGTATGAAACTATATAATGCGTAGAATATAAATATAGTTGAAAAATATCTTTAAAAAAAATCATTTCAACATTACATGTCGCCCGCTTTGGTCTAGTTGGTAAGAGCTTGCTCTACCAATCAGGTGGGTCTGGGTTCGATTCCCAGTAAGGTCAATGTCAAAATTGGATTTTTCCAATTTTAATTTGAGATCTAAGACATGGGTGTTTGTGAAGTCAATTCTCTTTGAGTTAATCTCATGTGACTTTCAAAAATTCTCATCGAATGATCTTTCAACTTCAAAATATTTGACGCATTGGCGTAAGCTGTAATGTCAAATATTTTTTTAAATAAATTAAAAAAAAAATTAATCAAGGACATTCATGCCGAATTTGGCTCCAATTCTTGATGGAAAATGAATATATCCTAATCCGGAACCTATCACTGTAATGACCTGAAAATTAAGCCTGAAATTGTTGATATTATAGTGCAAATATTTAAACGATGGCATGATGCTTCGAAGGCGATTTATCGTCTCAACCATTAACCCACGGTGCCGCTCGATGGTTTGGTTCATATATGGATAAATTTATATTTAATATAACACAAACCACGCAAATTCCAAGCGGCACGTAATGTTCAAACATAAATAAATTAATTTCACTAAACACAATACAAAGACTCGATGAAATTTCATTAGCCCATTTCAGGAGCGTTTTACACGCACGCCTCGCACCCAGTGGCTCTCCAAACTCAACGGAATGCAATGCCGAAGAAGGTTGACATATACAACAAGCTATAAACCAAAAAAATCATTCAATGAGTGTCAGAAACCCGGTGAAGTGCTCAAACTTTTTCTGCAACCATCTTACCGGTTTTGAGTGTTATATTACCATCGAATTATAATACTTAAATTAACCATTAAAAAAACCATATCCTTTTTCTTACATTGAATGTGAAATAGTTCCGTGATTCTTCCTAACATCAATTCTCTGTACAAGAAAACTCCATATATCAATTATTCCGTACACAGAAACCTCCGTACATAAAAATCTACACAGAGTATTCTGTACGTTTTAACGTGTTTGATATTTGAAATCAAAGGTTATACATATTATTTAATCTTCTAGTTGTTCGCGACCCCAAAAATATTTGACACCCTCAAATTAGGTCAGTAAAAATAAACAAAACAATTTTCATTTTTTTTTTTTTTAATATTCAAAATATTCTGTGTCCAGAGTTTTCTACGGAAGGGCCGGCATACGGAGTTTTCCTATACGGAGAATTCGTGTTCGGAAAAATCTCGTACGGAAGAATTCGTTCATCTGTATAAATATACCACCATACATATTTTCTAATCATTTATTAAATACTGTGTTCACAAATATCTAGTAGAAAAGTGTTTGTATATAAAAATGTGTATGTCTATATATATAATATATATAATATAAAATGCATATAAATTCATACGGTGTCCATGTTAATTGGCTTCACTGTAGATTGTTCACCTCTGAAGCGATCACGCCCTTCTGTCGGCAACGATTAAATAGTAATGCAATAACCAATAACATCAGCGACGAAGAAGACTTGAAGAACTTCGCTTCGAAAATCGCTAATGTGCCCTAGAACTTAAAGCTACATTTATTGGATTTTAAAAAATAATTATCTTTTAACGTTTCTTAGAATATACGTTTTTTACAAACCTTAAATAATGTAATTGAATAATCATATTAATTTATAAGTATCTCAATGTTTTTGTTCATGTCGAGGTATACATTGATATCATTCCAAGCGATTGTCGTAATTAAAATTAATTTGAATTATTATAAACATCTTTCAGCATATTACAATAATTGTGCGTTTGTTTGTTTCGTTGTTTATATCTTCAGAAAATATTTTTAATAGATACGATGGGCAATTTGGAGATTTTTATTTATCCATGTCTATTCCCAGTTTGGAGCATATGGCCTCCTAATGCAGATATTTCAACAATTTTTTTCTACGAGAACTGTTTGTTACTCAGTCGTACAACCTCTCTCATACAAAGAGAGTAGTAAGAATAGATGGATAAGACTAGGACAGGACAAGTGGTTAGCTAATCGCTCTCGCTACACCCAATTATTAAAGGATTGGAAAAAGTGGAAGGGAATTTTCAGACATCACAAATACCCAAGCCTTCGAACAGAAATCCGAAAGAACGAAAAAATGCTGTTCGTACTGGGAATAGAACCCGTGGAGTCCGGCACGGAAGCCCAACTTGCTAACCGCTGCGCCATAGAATCTGACAATTTCTTACAACCCAAAAATGATAAATTTGTTATTCTCTCAGTTGAGTTGTTTTTCTTTATAACATCTCAAGTTTCATTATATCGTAATTTCTGATATACGTTTAATATAATGTACTTAAAAACTGAAAGGTACTCACTCATCAAAGATTGTCCGCTATTTTCGAAGTAAATTTGGAATTTTCAGTTTGAGGACCGCTGCTTTAATACAGCGGCCCAGCACGCACCCATAATGTTTGTGTTTATCGAAACTGTGAGGCATTTTCGGTTGGGTAATTATCACGAAATTTACGGCGCAAAATCTGTTATAAAGATGTCCGCATTTTTACGATCGACGTCGACCGAGCGCACCGGTCGCCGGTCACCTTAACTAGCGGCTCGGCTCACTTACCTGCGTACCGTGTACACCGCACCGGTCACCATTAAAACTCTTTGGGAAGTTTTGTGGCCCAATATACCATTCTCACATTTTGGATATCCGATTACACTTTATATTTATCTGTAAGAGATATTTTCTCCTAAAAAGACGTAAACCAAAAATACAATTATAAGCGTTCGGACTTTTTTTGTTGTGGCTCGTATTTTTCCGACCAGAATTTATATTAAATTGTCATAATAATAATATATCGGTCAAAATAGTCATGATTTAAATGAAATTAAAAAAAACGTAACCTAACCTAACCTTTAACTTAACCAAAATTGTTATAAAATATTCTGACCGTATAATATTTTTTTATTCTGACCAAAAATTTATTTAAATTCTGACCATTTAATTTGTTCCCATTTGTTATTATGTTAAGGAGTTTGCAAAAAAAAAAATAAGCATTTTTTATTTTAATATTTAGTTCATTTAACCATGTTTGCTCTCAATGTGAATTAAATCATTAAAATACTGAAAAGAATGGTAGGTTTATGATAGTTCTTAGTAAGCACAAAAAGAAAATTTTACCTTTTGGGTTAAAGCTTTTTATCCTCGATATATTATATTGCAATAATGAATATGGATTTAATAATAAGTAGGGACAATTGACTGCCAATAAATCTTCATGAATGCCTTTTTTTAAAGCTCATCTTCGCTCCCTAGTATGTGTGCAAGACCTTATAATAAAGGGAACTAGACAGAAATAGTTCTAAGAGAACTGTCGGAATATAAGGATATGGCTAGAATACGATTGTGAATAACTAATCACTGTAGCTGCGTCTAGTTAATATTAGAATTGAATGGGTGGTAATTTACCACCCTTTCAATCCCCTCACAACTGGTAAGGGAATTTCGAAATGCTCATGGCTTTCAAAAATGTTGTTCGTACTGGGACTCGAACGAGTGAGATTCGTCATTTAAGCCAACCACATTGACGACTTACCGATAAAAAATGCTGTTTTTTTTCCAAAACTGATATAAAAACACATTCTGTTTTATTCCAGACCAAGAATTGTACATTTTTGCGAAATGTGTTTTAAAATTGACAATAAACATATTTGATATAATTTGCATAAAAAAGCGTTTATTTATTATTTATTTAATTACCATTCCACACGGTTGACAAATTATAAATTTAAAACTTTTACAATGAAGAAAAAAATATTACAATTTAAAATTAAAAGCAGTAGAAAAAAAATAGCAATTAAGTCAACTGAGTAAGCTCCGACGAACTCTACTTTAATACATAAAAAATAGTATTATCTATGTTGATAAAAGAGTGACAGCTAATATATGTTATTTTTTGTTGTTTTCTTATGTTCTAGTCAAAATAAACCAGTTCCTAATTTTTTTACGTGATTCCTTACCAATTTTGTAAATGTTCCTTTTGATTACACACAATTTAAATTGTAGCAATTACAATGATTTTTTTGTTCTAATAATTAATCTGTCGCCACTATGAAATAGATGCACTATAATACGTGCCAGATAAGGTGTGAACGATAATCTAAACATTGTTTTAGTTATAGGAGAGTATGTTTATTTTTTTACATGCCATAAAATTCAATCAATACGAGTATACAAAACCCGAAAGCATACACTGTATTAAGAAAAATGTCAAAACATTGTATTTTACCTATAAATAAATCAATAATATTACATCCATCCAACAATAAAACCTTACTTTAATTTAATATATATTTTTTTTACCATGTCCGCTCCCAATATGGAGCATATGGACTCCTAATGAAGTTTATCTCAACAGAAAAATGTTTCTACGAGAACTGCTTGTTACTCAGTTGCTCAACCTCTCTTTTTCCAAAGAGAGTAGGAATAGAAGGAAAGGGCTAGGACAGGACTAGTGGTTAGCTAATCACTCTCGATACGCCCCGTTCATAGGATAGGATGGGTGGGAGGGGGGAATTCAAGACATCACATTCATCTATGCCTTTGAACAGAAATTCATAAATCGATTGAAAAATCAATTTATAAAACTGCCCGTACTGGGATTCGAACCCGTGCCCTCCGTAGCGGTAGCCAACGATGTTGACCACTCGACCACACAGGCGGCATTAAAATACTTATAAATACTCTTATAAAATTAAAATTAATAAACATTTACATAAGTGTATAATAAACTTATTATTATAGATCGTAAATTGTCAACAAAAAATGCAAATCATTGTAGTAATATTTTTTTTTTAAATAAGTTTAATAATGCTCTATGATAGATAAAATACTTGAAACTAATGTATACTAATAAAATGTATTTTTTCCAGAACACAGCTCCAATTTTCCTAAGCGATCTCTGTATTTTTTTATTAAATGAAAATGAACTGATAAATTTGTGAATATTGTTATTTTGTTTATACAAAAGCTATGAAATGTGATTAAAAAAATGAAGTTGTGGACTACGGTTCCAATATATCATTCATTTACTGAGGCATGCACAACCTTTTTTTCAGTGGACCGCATAAATAAATGGGATCATTTCGCAAGGAACAATACAATTTAAAGTAATCTTTTAAAATAAATCTTTATACATACAATTATCTTGAATGTTAATGCGATCGTTGTCTTTGTACATTTGAGGCTAGTTATTTGTAAAATCGCAAACAAATTATCATTAGTAGGCCTATTTCTATGAACCAATTTATTTTGCGTCATCAACGAAAAAACTTGCTCGCATTCATTAAATGCAATGTTATGTAGTTTTTTTTTTAATATCTAAGAAAAGCATTCGATGGTATCAATTATTTTAACGAGTTGTAGGTGGTAAATCGTAGATTTAAATTAACAATACAATTTAAAATGGTTCTGAGTTAGATAAATAAGAATAGAAACAGTTTTGAATTATATGACGAGCAAACATTCTAAAACTGATTTGTCACATATGTATTTTGAAAAATACCGTTTAATGGTCCATAATAAAATCTATGAATGAAAATTACAATAAGTGTTCAACATGGGTTTTTTCATCTAAAAATTAAATCATAAAAGTTGACAAATTCGAGCAAACCGTGATTTCTCCAACATTTAAAACATCATTTCCCAAGTGAAATCACTTTTTAAAAGTTTGCTTCTCAATATTGTTAATTATAACAAAAGCATACAATTTCACAACTTATTTATTGGTTTAAATGTGTAGTCTTGCAAATCTGGTAACGTTTATTTTGACGTATCTCGCATGGAATAAACTTGTAATCTATTAATAAATCTGTTTGCTATATCAAGAAAGAAAATAGTGCTTCTTCTGGGATATTATAGGTGAACAGGTATAAATAAAAATAAGCAAAACAAAAGAAAAACGTAGGGTAAATACTAATGAATAGAAAATTTCAGTTTGTCGTACAACCACTATCTCTCTAAGGTTCACTATAATATATACGCGCCGTTAATGTATATTAAGTAGAGTTCGGTGGTAGACGGTGAGACTTCCAAAGGCTCTACGAGGACTTTAATCCTCTTACTTTCCGATAACAACTGTTTCGTTCACATTTATTATTTGTATTGGCTCGAACTAAAGCCATCATGACGCTATTTTACCAGAGCCTTGACACTAAATCCTACAAATGAGGATTAATAATGATTAAATTGCATTGAAAGAATATATAAAAAAACGCAAACATTAAAATATGAAGTATGTTAATTTTTAGATAATTTTTGTTAGCTTATTTTAGTTATGTATTTGTACTTTTTTTACCCATGTCTGCTATCTCATTTCTACAGAAAAGTTTCTACGAGAACTGCTTGTTACTCGGTTGCTTAAATTTTCTTTTTTTTTTTAAAGAGAATAAGAATAGAAAAATAGGGCTAAGACTGGACTAATGGTTAGCTAATCGCTCTCCCTACCCACCGTTTTTTTAAAGACATGATAAGTAAAAGAGGGGAAGATATCACATAAATCCATGCATTCGAACAGAAATCCATAAATCGATTGAAAAATCAATTCGAACCCGTTTTCTAAACCAACGACGTTGACCGCTATACCACACAGCCGGCTAAGTAAACAGTAAAGCCGACAAAGTAATAAAGAATATTGTAAAAATATTTGATACGAGAAAAGCTTGAGCTAAAATTCGTATTGTATTCGTTTTAGAAATGTTTTCTATAAATATTCTAATAAAACAGTTTTTATTATAATATTAATTTAGTATATATATATGAATGATTTATTTATACTGCATATTCTACTTTTCTATAGCAACAAAAAAAATAAACAATTTCCTAAGAAACAATTTTACTTATAAAAATAAGATGCCAAACTTCTCTTTAGTCCATGGGGCTTAAAAAGCTTTCAGTTCAAAAGTCGTTAGTAGTAGTAGTAGGTGACGTTTTATTTATTTCGAGAAATAATGATTGTGGGAGCATCAAATTCTTTATAGTTAAGTTCGATATGCTCAACTCTCCATCTGTTTAAGTCCTAAAAAGGGTTATAAGTAGGGTAACCATTTTGAGCTTACAACCCTTTATATATTTTTCACCATCAAGCTATAATAAAATTTATATCATAATATATCTTCAACTGTTATCACATGGTATTTTTAATTTTAATGTGGAGAAAATCGTCTACTTGAAGTATTTCTATAAGTTGCTTAAGAACTGGTTTGCAATCAACCGTTCACTTCGGAGAGATTAAAAAAAAAGGTTTAAATAAGGGTAGCTAGCCAATTTTGAATGCATGCCAAACAAATTCATACGTCTGTATTAAGGTATTCTGTTGAAAGTTCCACGCCTGACTTCACGGGATCGAATCCCAGTACGAACAGCATTTTTAATTGCATGGATGTGATGTCCAAAAATTACCCCAAACCATTCAAATTAAAAAAAAAGCGAGAGTGATCTAACCTATCATGTCTGTGCCTAATACTCTCTTCCAAAAAAGAGAGATTGAGTGACAAACAGCTCTCGTAGAAAAAGTCATGTTGAGATACTTCCATGAGGAGGCCATATGTTCCACATTAAAAAGGGCTTAAAAAACAGCTAATGAAAATTTCGAGCTTTTAGGATAAAGCTCTATGTCTCAATAGTTTATGTTAGATAGATAATTATATTATCATATCTAAATGGATTTATGTTGATATTACACAAATAATTGCTTTAACGACAATTCCTTGACTTTAAATCTACGTTTATTATAATAACTATTTGAAAAAGTCTGCTTTGTCAAACTGGTGCAATAAATGAGTTATTATTGATGACAATTAAATAATATCTAAAGGTGTCATGGCGGACATAGTTCATTTTGTATTTTTTTTTATATACCAACAGTCAGTGCGATGACGAAATCTTCAAAAATATTGTGTTCATAAAAAAACTTTAACAGTTAATTCAATATAAAAATAAGTATGAAAAATTCCGCTATGTTTATGGTCACACCTTTGAATGGATGGTATCAACAAGATTTCGTATTAGTGTCAGATTTTTTGAGACAGGTATTTCAAACGTAAATTTACCTGTGAGAAATATATCGACCGTCGGAATTATGATTAGTCTTAACAATTTCTAAGCATTAAACTTAATTTTAAAATAAAGCTATAAAACTCATTTCGATACTACTTATGATATTAGAATTTCCTGTGAACGATTTCAAAAAACACCTGCTACCCGTTTTTTAATTCTAATGTATGTTAATGTTTAATTTATTTTTTAACTAAACGCAATGTCGTACATACATATTATCAGTACTTTTTTCTCCATGTAACGCGGTGGAACGGCGTTCCGGTAAATTTTGTCTCGTAAGTTTTAATATTTCAAATCTATATTGGTAAAAAAAAAAAAATATTCTGCATTAAAAACTGTTGGTTTTTTTTTCATGGAAATCATTAACTGTTTTTTCCTGTCTCTGTTTTTTTTTAATGTAATGTTCATGATAATTCCAAGTCCATAGACTTACTCTATGACCAGAACCGTTTTTAGAATCGGATTAGGTTCGTTAATATATGATTTTTTTATTTCGGAGATACAGCAAAAAGTACAGCAAAGTGGTATATTTTCCGGATAAGTAAGTATCCGGTAGTAAAATTGTGAAAATTCATTTTTAATATACAAATAATGAATTTGACAACTTTATTATTCCATTAATTGTATTACTAATCATGATACGTGGTTTGTCTTTTTGAAAAGCATCAATGCAAAGCATGTAACGTTTATGTCACGTCATTTTGCAACACAAGAACATCAAGGTTTTAAGTGTAAATTTTTAGCGAAACAAAAGTTACAATGAGTACAATAAATGGTGCTTGAAAGACTCTTGGGACGCGTATTTATTTTTTAAATAAAATGAGGAATGATATTGGATTAAATTAAGATTTTAGATTTTTCTGACATGTTATTTTTTTTGAGCTACGACACATACAAACAATTCAATGCAATTATAGTGAAGAAATATTTTGAAAATCAGTGATGATTTAATAAGAGATTTCCAAACGCGTGACAGCTGAGTAAAATTGAATTCCTATTTAAAATATATCATTTTCATATTTAATTGTGTCAAATGCTTTGTTATATTATATTTCCTCTGTTCTCATATAGGAAACGAAAGCAGAAAGCAAATATATACATATATATCTAGACGTCATCTTTTGACAACGCTTTGTTAATAATAAAAATAATAATAGAATAACTTTATTTAAAAATATAAAAAAACAATAAAAATATTGTTTATTGATATATTCGTACGTGAATTACATGGGTAACTTTCGTTTTTCTATTATTAACATATTCCAGTGAAAATATTACCTTTTGAAACATGTCTCCATAAAACAATAATTAATAGATATAAAATATCATGTTACATTGTTCATTATCTTAAATTAATATGTTTGTGTATGATTTATTATCAAAGACCTCCTGGAGCTTAGAGAACATTAGAAATCTAAAATTTAGGATACATATACATCACGTTACATTATACAAGCGATTTTATTTGTTGCTAGGAATCGATTTTCGCAATTTCTTAATGTATTTCAATACAACTGACATAAAATTAAAAGACCTTACATTGTTTAACTTAACTTCGAATATGCAAAGGCGTATACTACATATTAAAATGTATACTGTACCACATAAACAATTCATTTAAAATGTTGTTAATTTAAAAGTGAAATTTACATCGTTGAAATGAGAACACAGTTATTTATTCAACGTTGTTTTGTTTATTAATAATGATTATTTCATTTTGAATTTAGAACAAATTTACATATGAGATACTTTGTGGTTGTACACTCGACCCATTCTTTACACGGCAGTTACGTTTCACAAATAACCGTGTAAACAAAATGATAGAATTCTTAGAATATATTCAAGGAATAAAAACATTGTGATATAGAAAATCATTTAAAAAAAGGTACTTTAAATAAATAAATTACACACGATATGATTTTAATTAAGAAAAAAATATAATATTCTTTTTTGTTTGACTATATACTGGGACTCTCATGAGGGACTGGACATGATTCGCTTTCATGGCGATGAAGCCTTTGAAGTTCGTATCCGCTTCTGTTCATTTTTTTGGGAATCGTTCTTTATAGTGGATCGTGTTATTTTGAAACCGTGTAAATTATGAGTTGAGTGTTATTAGTTAATTGATAATCTGCGTCTGCCCTCTATAATGTATATTTGGTAATTTATATTTTTTTCTATTGCTGATATATTTGCTATCCATCCTTCTCAACAATGAGGGAATAACTCAATTTCAATATTACATATTTTTTTTCTTTCAGAGATCGTGCACATTTTGGGATCATTAAATTACCAGTTATTCCTCGATGGGTTGGGAAAAATACATCGCCAGCATAATCCGAAACTTATTAGATTGAAGGCCCCAAAACAGAAGTTTAGAATACAATACCTTAGGAACATATACTGCTTTATATGTAGGTCCGCAAGTACGGACTTTTGACTAAATCTATTTTTTAAATTTATTGTTGTTATTTATTAAAAAAAAATGTGCAATATTTTTTTACATTTTATTTTTCAAAACAAAAGTACAGTACAGTACAGCACATGTCAAATTTTACAGGAGGCACTAAAAAGGTGTTTTGATGATTTTGTGACATATGCAAATTATGAATTATACACAACTTTGAAGTGCACGGATACTTCTAAGCTGGTGTTAAATTGACATAACCTAATATTAATTAAAGATATTGTCTCGGAAAACCTTTATTTCAGTGTCTTTTCTTGGTTTTAATTTTTTACAAGGTCATCTTTTTCAAACTTAAAAGCTAAATTTAGATACTTATTCGGCATTTTCAGCTTCCATCCTTTTAATAGAATATGTGCCAAGTTCTATACGTTGTGATTATCGAAAGAAGCTGATTTGGAAAATTGAGGGTTACGTCTTTTTTCCTTTCCACAGTCGATATGTATAAACAAATATTTTGTTTATTGATGTGTCACTTGATGATGGATTTACGATATAATCTTCCGATGTGGTCTAATTGGTAATAGCTTGTCTCTACTACCGACCACGAGGGTCTGGGCTTAATTCCCGTTAAGTCAATATTAAATTTGATTTTTTTTCAATTAAAATTTAAGATTTAAGACAAAGTGTTTGTAATGTCAATTCGCTTCATACTAATCTCCGGTGACTTACAAAAAAATATATTCAAACAGTTTATCTTGTATGTTTCAACTTCAAAATATTTGACGCTTTGCTAAATATTTTTGTTATTAAAAAAACGTTTTCACAAGATTTCCTAGGGAGTTACCACTCGATTACGGTGGCCAGTATAATTAATTTTAAAGTGGTGGACCAATGCATCGAATATCTGTGATAAATCTGTGTTATATGTTAAGTAAACAAAAAATATATCAATAGGTAGCCAACTGTTTTTTTTCGTAAATTAGAATGATAATAAAGAAATATTCATAAAGCTATCATAATTGCTATGCGATCTCACGACAGCCGATATTGAACCGTCCTTAATTATGATAAATTAAATCGTAAATCTTACCAAAAATATATACCTAATAAACTCATCAGAAAATTTACATAATATCTTGCCAAACTTCATTTCGAAGATAATACGTCAATTAAAATAAGATCGCCACCAAAATAAAATATTAAGTAGTAGAAAAAATACCAGAGGTTAATAAGCTGAACCGGATATCAATGACGTCATGGTATAGGGTTTTATAATCGCAGGCAGTGGACCATTGTTTATGGAAAGAAGAGTTCTTTGCCATAAAAATAAATAATCAGCATTGTTGCGGCTGCAATTAAATTATTATTTGACAACTCTTAGTATTTTGACGTTTTAATGAACGACCCCGGTCTTGTGGCTAAGTGGTCAACTTAAGTATTTATTTGCACTATGTATTTGGTTGCTGGTTTACATGTTCGAATCCTAGATCCGCAGGGGTGGGCTCGGGGGGCTCGTGCGCCCCTTGATAACTTTTGGTGCGACCGGAGAGCCCCTTGTTAAGATTAAAAAGTCATTTGTCTCAAATAAAATCAGCACATAACTGCAATTTCTGTAGATGTATATGTTCATTTATTTTTTAAAAATAGATTAACTTCGGTTGCATAATAAAAAAGACCCTAGCTGACCGCACGTGGCTCGCGGGCCACGGTTTATGTATGCATCATCTATATTCCATGACTTAAAGGCATTACGGATGAGATTTACCGAGCCCCTTGTTAATATATTGGCAGCCCACCGCTGCTAGAACGGACAAATTTCACATGAGTGGCGGATTAAGCACATGGGAGGCCTCAGGCGCAATAAAATTCGGAGGCCATGTTTTTACGGATAACATAAAAACGTCAGAAATTCTAAGCTATTTTTGAGGCCACTTAGATTTGGAGACCAAAAGCGCGCGCCTCATTTGCTTATAATGTAATCTACCACTGCATCTAAAAGTATAAATATCTGCGATGCTATCATTCGGCATTCTTTCTCTTTCACAGACACACAATTTCTATACTTAAAGGGAATGAAAATATATGTTATATCTAACAACTTGTCTTCAATAAGAATAGTTATTGAGTGAGTACCTTACAGCTAGTTAACGTTAAACAAAATCTGTTTAAAGGCTTTAGAAATTAACCAGCCTAACCAGCCAATCTAGTTAGTGGGAAGGAATGCAAATTGATTCTTCGGTTGAAACATATACGAACAAAAACATCAAGTTTTTTTTTCTAACAAATTTTAAATCAAAATTGGAGAAAAGTGTCAAATAAGTAAAATCAACCTTCTTAATTAATTAATGACGTCGTAAGAACCACTCTTTTTCTTGTATTTGCAAGTGCTTTAACCCATTTTTGCCCAGTGTTCCAATATTGGAACATTTAGTGTTTTTACTTCCACTCCATTTATGCATGACGTAATAAAAGTTTAAATTGTATCAGTCTCAATCATTCTACAGTTAACAAGTGTAGGGATCGTTTCGTGTAGTATTTTTTCAGATTTGAACCTGTCGGAGTGAGCAGTATTTTTTTATTTGCATCAATTACGGCCAAATTCGGGCAAAAACGGGTTAAATGTACAGCTATTGTGCTTACTAATTGATTTTTTTATTACGTTATATCGTTCAAAAAGATTTTTTATAATATGACTCGTCTTAACCCGTAACATGCCATCCTAAAAAATCACGTTCCCTGCCATGATGGCATCTCAGTTTTACTGTTTATTGACAGTATTTAAACCTAAGTTAGAAGTTAGAAACTAAAAAGAATATTTTTTTAAATGTATATATGCTAGAAATACCTAAAATGATAAATACTTATTGACAATATTAAGAGAAATATTGAATGATTTAATGGCACAACTATTTACGATTGCATCATGGGCATAGGAGGTGTCAATAGAGAAAAATGTTTTTTTTAATCTACAGTCCAGAATCCGTTTACGAAAATTTAGAGAAACTATTTCCAATATTCCGTTAAAAAAATATATTACATAATACGTTTATTTACACCATTTTCGTATTCATTTGACATTAAATTCGTCAAGATTAAGTTTGGTTCTCATACTTAAAAAAAGAAATAAATGTTCTCACATCACGTATATATTTTTATCGATTCCGACATAAGTATGTATTCCTACGTAAAAAATAAATAAAAACACTGCTTCGGAGTCGTTGCCTTGTGGCAAAATCTCCAATTTCCCAACATTGTTTTAATGACCGAACCCTAAAATTCATTATATTGTAGCTTGGACATTTATTGGCTACTTTGCAAATCTAATACATCACTTAGAACTTAGACATCAGTCGACTTGAAACGATAAACTTTTTAATATCCGTAAATTGATATCTTTTGGAGTGACTGTGTTATAAAACACAAACATAGAATTAATCTGTATACAGCACATCAAAAAAGTTAAGTCCACAATCTTGTATAATTAAATTTAAATAAAAAAACACTCTTTTACCTAATTCCGTAAATGTTTACTAGAATGAAGATCGGTTTCGCTCATCACGAGCATTTTCAACTGAAAAAAAATATGATATTAATACTAGATTTTTTTTATCAATTGAAAATACTCTTTCTAATTGAAAGCGGTCCAGATCCTAATGAATAATTGTGGGAGAAAAGTTTAAAAAATATATTTATATTTTTTAATGTAATGCTTTCCACCAAGTATACAATAACGTTGTTACTCTGCGGTAACCGTATGATCGTGGTGTAGGTGGAAATTGCAATAGTCCACGTCGTTGTTTTCAGTAACAATGTTAACTAATTTGAATGTAGTACGTATACATTTGGTGCGTTTCACAAATTATTTTTTTATCGAAGTTTTATTCAAAAGCATGAATGTCTGCGATGGCAGAACTTCTTCTTACTTATCCAATACTTCAAAAGTGGTGTAGCGAGAGTGATTAGCTAACAACAAGTCTGTTCTTTGCCTTGACCTTATATGCCTTAATGCTGTTGAAAAAAAGATACTGAGCAACCGAATAACAATCAGTTCTCATAATCTTCAGTATGAGTCAAAATGCTCCATATATTAAAAAAATGTAGAACTAAATACATTGATATTTTTTACCTTATTACAAAGGAGTTCTACCAAGTAAATGCAAATTCAACCAAAAAAATGTTCCACATTAGGAGTGGACATAGTAAATGAATGAAATATCACGCTTAATGATATTTTTCACTTTTAGGGTGTTCACCGTCAATACTTGGTGGAAAAGCGTTATATTAAAAAATACACAATAAACTGATAACAAAAAACAAAATGAAATAGAAAAAAAATGTAGTGTATAAATAACACTGTTTAATCAGTTGATAATGCTAGTCATGAGCGAGACCGGTCCTTATCTTGCTAAAATAAAAGTGGATTTAGTACAAAGGAATATTGTGCTTTTTTAAATAAAAATTGTATAAAAAAAATATTTATATTTTACTTTAAAAACATTAACACAACTTTCGGACCAGGTGTAGACAAAGAATTCAAAATTTATAGATGAATACGCATTCTGATGGACCGGTTATAAACCCACAGTTTCTTTATATTCCTACATCTGAAGTCCGAACATCTTCCTTCTAACATGCGATATAATTTACGACCTCTACATGTTCACATTCCAAATACAATGCAAATGTCTTTGTTAAACACCAATAAATCTCAGTCGAATCAATATTTTTATACTCAAATCTTTGCCGAGGAATTCTTAACGTGTGATTTTTTGAGAAGATAGAACCATGTTAAATTAAGTCACATCTGATAACAAAATTATTGAAATACAGTCTAATGTGTATGTCTTCAGAATTCTGTATTTTTAGGCAAAATATGAATTATCATAATTATTCTTTGGCCAAGAATACGATATTGATCAAAACATTGTATTTAAACACAGTCAGTTAAACTTAATATTTTTTTTAGTCATGTACTTTATATATACCACTAACAGACATTCTCAACATACTTTTATGAGACCCGATTGTTAGTAGTTTTTAGACATTTGTTCTTCTTCGGAGTTGATTGAGAAGTAGTATTCAAACATATAATTTTATTTTACAACTAAAATACAACTAAAAATAAATAAAATATAAATACACTCAAATCTCTTTTACATTGGGTACCAGTGGCGGATTACCCTAAAAGTAAATAAGGCGCGCGCTTGGGGCTTCCGAATCTGAGGGGCCTCAAAAATGGCTTATATTATATATCTCATATATGCTTTGTTCAGATTTTTATTATTGTACATGTATTTTTTTTATTCTTATGTTATTCGAATATCAGGACCTCCAAATTTAATTGCGCCTGGGGCCTCTCATGTGTTTAATCCGCCACTGTGGGGTAAACTATTCATGTAAAACAGCTGTGGAAAAGCGTGTAAAAAGATGCAGTTAACATAGATAAATGAAATATAGGTTATGTTACATTGGACCGTGCAATTTTGAAACCATGTACACGTGCAAGCGTGTAAAAATATGACTAATGTGTAAATAACTATTTTTTGTTTTGATTCATATTCCCTCTGTAGATAAAACTTCACTTAGCGATCAGAAGTCTTACACTCGACTTCCGTCACAGAAAAATGATATTTATATAATTTATTTAAAAAATCGGAAAAATCTTTGTACATCAAATATTTCCACCAGATAAGCAATCGCGATACAGTTGTAAAAATTAGTTACTTTCAATGTCTACAGGAAACTAATATAAAAACTATATTTTTAATTAAAAATGAATTAACTATCTCAAAGCGTCCGCCGAATGCAGTCGGTCCGACGGTAGTTCAAAATCCTCTTTCATTAGAAACAGACAATTAAAAAATGACACGCGGCATACCCAGACCACTTTCGATAATTTATTGATCCCTATAAAATAGAAAAAACCGAAACCTCTAACGATGTCCTGGTGATCCAGTCAGCTACATTTTTATTGTTACAATATCAATAAAGGTGTAAAAACGGAAAGACTATCCTTAATGGTTGTACTATACCACAGCTTTTCAACATTAAATTATTTAACCTACCAATACAATGATTTTATGTTTATTTTCCAGCTGGTTTAGTAATGTTTAGTGATGGCTTAGTAAAATGCTTAGTTGAAATTGTGAAAAGAATTTTTAAGTAAATAAACACAAATTTTATTTGGTTTATAATTTTCAGAATTATTCATACTAATATTTTACTACTCTCCCTAGTAAATATATAAGAATAAAATTGATTGAGTTTTAAATTAATTTATGAATTTGGTAACGGTTATTTCACCATCACAATATAGCCGCTGTTTCATAGCTGTGTATAGGGTCTTCAATCCCAAAATCCCGCCCAATTTTGTGATCTCAAAATCCCGGGATTGTGATTGCACTAATCCCAGTATTTCGAGATTGAAGATAAGAAATGAAAAATTCTTGAAAAGTTACCAACCAAAATGTGGCAGCGAGCTAAAAAGTAGTTCTCACATTTTTTCATAATAGGAAATTCATAATTTCCTAGGTTTTTAAAACTAGCTAGAGGGTAAAAAATAAATCATGAGCCAGCGAGCTACAAAAAAAATGTCCTCCTTCTTTTGTAGATTATTTTAAAATCTCTTAATTTCTCCCGGAATCCCGAAAACCTACTTCCCCAAACAATTGTAAATCCCAAATATCTCAAACAATAATGAGACTTATGGTTAATGATTAATCCCGGAATCCCGGGATCCGAAAAATTGTGAATTCTGAAATCCCGGGATCACCAAAAGGGTTCGTAATCGGATGCCTTAGCTGTGTACCAGAAAGGAATATTGATCAATAAAATAAATGCTCTTAATTACTCATCACGCTCTTAGTCCAATGCAAAAAGGCACGGGATTATAACCATGCCCTCACTATGCTAAAAAACAAAGTAAATTTAATATTGACGATTTTGTTTATTTGTAAACTGAGAACGTTCCGTAGCGTTAAAATTTAATCTGCATAATTTCATTAAATTGAAAGATTATTCAAGGATACCTCCCCATAACATAATTATGATGTTGCAAATGCAATCAATTGAGATGAAGTTAGCGTGGTGACTAGGACACGTTTGAAGACAAACCCCAGCGAAATTCTCTATGAAATAGGAGTGTAATCTAATGCTTATATTTGCAGTATTATATAATTAAAATCAAGGTTTTTCAACGGAGCCACAGTAAAAATTTTGGGGCCCATCGTCAAATTTTGACGGTGGCCCCCAAATTTTTACCAACTAAAAAATGAAACTGATTTATGCAATTGAAATCTCCGTATATTGAATCGATAGATAGCAAAACTGTGCGTAGAATATCCTTAAACTCTATTGCTAGTGACTTACTTTAGTAAATTACGTTTATGTAAATAATACCGATACTTAATTACCTACATATCGACTGTGGAAAGGAAAATGGACGTAACCCACACATAACAAATTTTACAGGAGACGCAAAAAACCTGTTTAGATGATTTTGGTTCACATGCAAATTATGAATTATAAACAACCTTGAAGTGCACGGAGACTTCTAAACTGGTGTTTAATTGACATAATCTAACATTAATTAAAGAAATTGTCTAGGAAAAACTTTTATTTCAGTCTTTTTTCATGGTCTTAATTTTTTACAAACTCATCTTTTTCAAACTTAAAAGCTAAATTTAGATACTAATTCGGTATTTGTAACTTGCATCCTTTTGATAGAACGTGTATCATGTTTGATACATTGTGATTGTCGAAAAAAGCTGTTTTGAAAAAACTGTGGGTTACGTCCTTTTTCCTTTCTACAGTCGATATTTATATGCTACGACGCATTTCCTATAAGTAAATATATTATATCGTAGTATATAATATTTACTCAAAGCTTTCATAGCTGAAAAAAAAAATTATACTGTAAAACGGTATTTTTTTTTAAATAAATGATCATTCAATAAACGAATATAAATTGAAAATATGCCAGATGCTTTTGAATGTGAGACTTGGGAGGAATATAGCAAAGTCACTCGAGACGAATTCATGAACACTATTCCCTGTTCAATTCAGAATAAGAGTATTTTATTGAATGTATAAGATACATTTTTTTTTTGTGGAATAATTATGCTTTTAATTTTACTAAATTAGAAAAAAAATAGTAATATTTCTATTTTTAAGCGTCATAGCTACCCTTAGAGTTACATAACAAGTGATGCTGAATAATAGAAAGTCTCGGCCAAAACATCAAACGAGAGGCAATTTTCATTCGTTTCCATTAGAATTCATTTACCAAAGCCAACTACCTATTACCCAATTCAACGACATAGTTATCCATACAACGAGGACATTCTGATTGAGGCAGTTTTTTTGACATTTTACCCCGCTACAAAAAAAAAGGTTGAACAACGGTGAATTAGTGACAGGGGGGCTATAAAATGCTCCAACCCTAACCTTACCTCTCGCACGCCACTGACAGGAAATCAATACGCTGTGACGCAAGAAGAATTCCAGAGCGCTTATGCTGTATAAAACATTACCATAAAAAGGAAAGACCAAGTTTTTTTTTTGATTACGACAATATTGTCTATTTTATATTATGTCTACATTATAATAGATAATAATTATATCGTTTTTTTTCATTTTTAATCCATGTTCACTCAAAATGTTAAGCATATTTTTTTTCCACGAGAACTGCTTGTTAATTAGTTGATCAGCCTATCTTTTTTTAAAAGAGTTTGGATAGAACGGATAGGGCTATGACAGGACTAGTGAACGGCTTATCGCTCTTTCTACGCCCGTTACACGTGTTTCACTTATGTGAAAAGTATTAGCAACATTGATGCTTCTTAAAAAAGCGATGCAGGTATCAAAATAATATGTTGTATACCAAAAAAGAATTATCACAAAGATTCTGCCGAATCCATCGAAAATAACGTAGCATTTAATTTGAAAAGAAAAATAACCGGTTTTAATTAAATTTTTATGTCAAATAGAAATAAGGTCTCATATATGTAAGTAAAAAATCACTACTTTTTAAGAAAACTATTTACAATAGTATGAAAAAGCATTATACTGCTGAAAATAATATCTAAGAAAAAAGTGGAAAAATTTTCGTTTACCAGTCCAAAGTCACTTGTATCTAAATAGAATTAATACGCAGTAAAATATACTTCAGTCGATTTCTCATACTTTTCTTATATATACAATACGAAAAGTATAAAAATAAATATATACAGACATATCATAATTATTAAATAAAATAATTTATTGCTATGTTTTGATCTGGCTTAAAATATACTCTATTTCCGGGTGGGGAACCTTTTCATTTCTAAAGGCTACATTCATTTATCTAATTCAACATAAGGCCGCAGTAAAGAAAACGTTGACACCATCCCCCATTTTTTTTGGACTGTCGAACATATAATGGGTTGATAACGCTCTTTTTCCAAACACTTATGTATATTTTTTTAGTCAAAAGGTGTCATCAGAGTAACCAAGAGGCCGCAGGTTCCCCTCCACTGCTACATGTTTGTTAATCCGAAAAATATGTTCACTGTCAATACTTGGTGGAAAGGCATTATATTAATTAAAACACAATAATTTTATGAAGAACACAAAATTATCATAAAGTTATTTACTCCAGTACATAATGTAGAATTTCAATTTACTAAAAATTTCCCAAATTTTAATTTTGTATATAATTACTATCAGTCACCACCTAAAATTTATTAATCTTTGATGATTTTTTAATAATGTGTTATAGGTGTTAAACATTTTAATTTTGTGTAATTATAGAGTCACTTATACTGTAATTTGTAAATTCTTTTCATTGACAATTGTTGTTTACACCTTTTATTTCCATTTAATTTGGTATAAATAGCACTGTTTATATATTTTTCTTATCAGTTGACAATGCTCTCAATGAGCAAAACCGGTCCTGACCTTTTTAATAAAGTGGAATAAAGTACAAAGGATTGTGTTTTTATAAATGAAAAATATGTAATACAATATATGCAATACAAATTACACAAATATTGTATATATGCTAGTAATACATTTCAATATAATACGTCGGGTTGAACGCTTCTGACACCTGCCATCACCAACAGAACACCGTATCGTTAATGTAATAAGCCCCTAATTACAATTTAGTGGACCTCTCATAATTCATTACCATCTTTTTATTATTTCCCTAATAATAACCTCATCTTAACAAAATGCCTGTATCGAATGTTATTTGTTCCGAAGTCAACATAAATCTCTAGATGCGATATAATTTACGACCTGCCACACACTGGCTTAATTAAAAACTTGTTTCCGTTTTTATTGTAACATAAAAGTAATTAAAAAATTATAACACATATTTTGGTGTTACTCGGTGTTGCCAATAGGAAAGAGTCGTTTGGGCCCGCTAGTAGGCGGCCATGTTTGTTCTGAAAGCGGGAATTTTGTTAAACGTCAGTAATTTAAAATACAAGCTGTAATATTTATACACGTCGTGTTCGTAATAGAAAAACTATTAATGAACACTGATCAAATTCAAGCGCTTATGTGAACAGAGTGAAAAAATGATAGCGCTTAAGTAGGACTAGAGATTCTTTTTTTAAATAAACTACACTGTCAAAAGAAGCAGATTTTTACTATAGCTGTTAACAGCTTCTTCGTGAAATTTGTAATAGAAAATCACTGGTTTTCCTATATTATATGCAGGGCTTTTTTTGAAAAAATAAACAAAAATCCGGAACTCATTCTTTGCATTTATTTACTTGCATTACTTAAGTTTTTTTTCTAATTCATGTCTGTTCTCAATGTGTAGGATATGGCTTACTATAGGATTTATTTTTACAGAAGTTTTTTTACGGGAACTGCTTGTTACTTAGTATCTCAAATTCTTCTCTTCTCTTTTTTCAATTTTTTTTAGTAAAAATGTGTATATTTTTCAATCTCATTGAAAGATCGATTTTTATATGCAGTTTAAATTTTTCTTGTTGTTAAAAATATTCGTCTCTTTTTCGGCTTAAAAATCAGAAGCTAATAAAGCGAAAAAAATCGAATATTGCTTTGAAGCATTACATTAAATTTCGTTGCAATAAAAATAATATTAACGCTAATCTCTAAGTCCCATTTGCATCGCAATGAAATACCCTTCGGCAATGTAAAGAATAATTCAAAATTCGATAAAAAGTTTATCCCACTTTCAAAAGTTTACTCACTGACTTTTAATGCAGATGGATATGGGTATAATGACACAAAGAAAATAAGTGAAACTTTAACAAGAATCAGATTAAATTTGAATCGTTCAAATTATGTACACTCCCACAGATTTTGTCACTAACGACCCGGGTTTCGCCTTTCGGCATCTTCAGGCGTTCAAGTGCACGGATGAACTTGAACTGATGCTTAGTAAATGGATGTTTTGTGTTTATATAATAAATAAATGTATCACTGAGTCTAATATAAACACGAAATATCCATTTACTAAGCGTCAGTTCAAGTTCATTCGTGCACTTGAACACCTGAAGATGCCGAAAGGCGAAACCCGGGTCGTTAGTGACAAAATCTGTGGGAGTGTACATAATTTGAACGATTCAAATTTAATATTGAAATTCCACCAAGCACCTTCAGTCGAAATCTTAAATTAAAAAGAATCAGATTGATTGCTTATTATATCATTGCAATATGCCAACATTTTATAGCTAACTCGGATGTCAGCAGTATACCTCAAAATAACTCTCAAATGATGTTTGCGCCTTGCTATATTTTTTTTAATCTTGAATATGGACGCCTTCACCGAGACTTGGATCAGCGGTTTTATCCTTAGATCGAATAGTATCGTAGTATTTTCATAGTATGCAAGGAAACCAGAAAAAGTGTCCAGCAATGGATCAATCAGAAATAGATAATGTTTGGACCATTTTTGTTTCCTAGCTTTCTGTGTCCACTGGGTATAACTAACACGATTTGGTACACATCTTTCAGGCCGTAAAAGTATGGCCGTAAAACATAATCATTGGTGTACTTAAAAATACCAGTGGCGTAGGAGTTACGACTTCACCTGTAAAAAAAATAACGGCTCTTCAGACTAGTTTTAATTTAGAGCCGTCAAATTTCACGACCACAATGTTAATACAAGCGTGAAAAAAAAAATCAATAAAAATTGTTTGAATAAAATTACCAACATATTAGGAGACATAAAATTTTTATATCCCCGGTGCAAACGGTCCGTCAAAATATTGAAAAAATATTATTTATTGACTATAACAACGCCCCCTGACATTTCTGAATTATTTTAATTTATAAATTTACTACGTGCTGTCTTTTATTTTGATATATAGAAGAAAAAAAACTTCGCGTCTCAGTAATGAATTCGTCGGCGACAATATATCATTTTTATATTTGATTTTTAGGACCGTGGGTAGAATTACATGCGTTTGCAAAACGAACAAGACTATTTTCTATGTCTTTTGCAATCTTAACATTACAAATAAGGATGTTGAAATAATTGCACCAAATTAATATGACATATCTAAAATGGCTAAAGTCACGATTGTATGCTGTGACAAGTAAGCATACATCGAATACCTCATAAAATATCAGACTATTTCGAAATATTGTATTTTTATTAGGTCAAGTATGTTGAACTAAATAAAAAATTTCAAATTTTATAATTAACCGTCATAAATGTTAAATTGTACGAGATGCTAAAATTATCATAACATTTATTTTTAGAAAATCTCTTATTGACTATATGTTTAAAGCTTTGTGAGTTTTAGTTGAGTCATCTGAATGATCAGATGACTCCGAGCTTCAATCCTTGCAAGGCAATATAAAATTTCGAATTAGATTTTATATTTGGGTTTTAGACATATATTTTGTCTTCGAGTTTATCTTGAGTTAATTTGTGAAAATTCGCTTAGCGCTGATAATGCTGTTACAAAAATTTAACTAATATGTATTTAAATACTATTGGTTTAATCATTGTATCATTGGTAACGAATAAAAAATGTCCTTTGAAAATAAAACGTCAGATTTTTACCTTCAATTATAAAACCAAATAATTTTTCAATTACTTCAAATAAAATCATAGTTTGTTGGAATATTTTTTTTTTTCAAATGACCTGTATATAATATAATAAATTCAAACATTTACACTTTATTTATGAAATAGAATAGGTATACACATTCATTTACTAATAAAAAAATCTACACGATCTTGTCAGTCCTGTAGCTTATTGGTCAATACACTTAGACGTCGTATCTAGATGCATGGTCTACATAATCAAATTCTCGTACAGACTATTTCATATTTTAGGTCATCAATCGGTTTGTGTTCAAAACGCCCGAATGACTGTGATATTGCATTACCTTCTAGTTCTAAAAATAAGACACAGTGAAAGCGATTAGTTGACGACTAATCGTCTCCTCCTAAAATTTGAACGTGGAACACCTGAAAAACAATCATTCTATTAGGAGTCCATTGATAGTGGATGTAGTAAGAAAAAAAACTTTTAGTCATAATCATAGTTTGTCGATCAATTGATCATATTATTTGAGATAACTCATAATCTTCAAAAATCTAAGGACAATTTTTCGTAACCATAAAATTGTTTCAAATATCCATGAATATTTATCGCAAGTGAAAAGTAGCACTTTTCTAAGATTCAGAACATACTATTACACCATAAAAATTCTGCTCGTGCATTGATTCTTTCTAATCATGGCGTATTATTCATTTAAAAATGTGAGCTTAGATATCGATAGTGATTTTTTAACGGTGTTCAAAGTAAATTTTAGCACACAACTATTTTTTTTATAGATGAAGTAATGCAATTAGAATTTTTTGGCATACTCATCCCAAAAATATCAACCATTGAGATTATAAGTTTTGATACTAACATTTGTGCATAATGGTTTTTTTACATGGAAAGGTATACAAGTTTTCAGCGTAAACATTTTATAGCAAGTTAGTATTAGGTACATGAATTTAGATTACATTATAAATATGATTGTTTGATTATATAATATTGGCTGGTTAATATCCTCAGGCCGTAGACTTTTGTACCTTACTAGTTTGTATCGCAAAATAAATTGCTTTCCAAGTTTCTGTTTTTTCTTTCGGTTCCATACACTTGGACAAATCACATAAAATATTCCATTTCAATATGACATCACATGAAAAAATGTATGATATTTGTATAGGCATATTATCTAAACCAATTCCATGTAGTTTATACGTACATATATCTTATTTTACGTGCGCGTCTTTCGTGTCTCAGCGAATGGTTGTATTTCCCTAAAAATGACTATGTAGATGTAAAGAATATAAAAATATTATATGAAATAAAAGTTATCCATACTCCGGTGAAACAAAAGGAAAGCTTTCGCAGAAGCTGGCCACGTAAACAGTTTTGTGTTCTGCTCCAGAATCTGAAGTGGAAATTCTAATATAAAAAAAATGTTCAAACGCAATTCATAAGCTCGTTTTTCACGGTGGTCGTAAAGAACACCAGTGCCAAAGGCAATAAAAGATTCCCTTTCACCAGGAACTGCCAACCGAGGATCGTGCCATAAGGCCCGGCTTATATCATTGAAATGGGAAACAGTGATGGTATTGTGACGCATATTTTTTGTGACTGTAGCCACATTCGTTCCCCAAATTAGTATTTAAATATAATCATGTTATAAAGAACGGTTGTTAGCCAATTAATATAAACGATAAATAATATTGATTAATATTTTAACTGTCTATGAGGAAATAAGTATATAAAAAAAGAACACAATTCCGAAACTTTAAATTTCGAATTATTTTGATTCTGTACTCTTCCATAAGTTTTGTCGATAACGGCCCGGGTTTCGCCTTTCAGTATCTTCAGGTTTTATCAAGTGCACGAATGCACTTGAATTGATCACCTATCCACCTTCCATCAAGCACCTTCAGTCGAAGTTCTAAATTATCCAAGACTTTAATTAAAAACTGACAAATAATTTTAGTCAATAAGGGAACCGGGATTTATCGTATTTTTTAAAAAACCGAAATACTGGCTTAGAAAATATAAAAGTGTCGATATGTCGGTATTTAAATTAACCAAAATCGAATTTTCAATGCTTAAAAACGGAATACATATAGAGAAAGCAAATTATTTGCGGGTATCTATCTATCTATACTCAAAGACATGGATGTCGTTTATGTTTTCATCTCCCCCAACGTTACCCTGTCCTAAATAAGAGTAGTGCAATGATAATGGTTAATTAACAACTAGTATTCTCTTTACATGATTTTTGTATTTTAACATTATCTGAAAACGGAAGTTGAGCTGCTAACTAACAATCTTTCCTCGTTCACAGTTTTTTTTTTATGCACTGTTACGTTATATATATTTAAAATGGTAGGGAAGGGGTTGAGGGAGAAAAATCTGCGTAACTTTGTTTGATGAATCATAAGTTTGTCAATTTTTTTATCGGATAATAAAACTGCAGTAATTTTGAAGCTTTTATGAAAGCTCTTTAGTTGGATTATTTTTATAACTCCTGGCTCAGAGAACAAGCGATGTGATTTATTCACTAGTCAAGGAATAAATGGTGAAATCGTCTCTGCTAAGGTCATTACTGCGCAGGCTGAGTAAAAAATTCTTTCTCATTAGATATTAAAAAAAAGACATCTATCATTTCTGATTGCAGTTGATCTAAGGCAGATTGCTCTCGATGAGACATTGGGAAGTAAATCTTTCAACGCAATTATTATTCATTACCTTTCTATATTGAAATTACTGATGGTTTATGATGTCGTTACCATTGCATCTGGTTCTAAGTTGGTACGAAACGGAAGAACATCAAAAGGAATGATTTTAATTGATCTAACAGTCCCTAAATAAACATTAAGAATTCATTATTAAGAGGACAAGCTATGCGTAGTTCTTTAATATATTTATCGTTGTGCTACTAATAAAAAAAAAGAAATCAGAATTAAACAGTATGTATTTCTTGAATTAAAAATAATATGTACATACATATATCCTTTTAAATTCTAAATTATATTTACTACAATCAGAACTGGTTTCACTTATCACGAGCATTTTCAACAAACGAAAATAAAACTGCAACTGTTTAATTTTAATTGTTAAATTTTTATCAGGTGAAAACGTACGTGATGAATGATTCCAATAAATAAATATGAAATTAGTGCAAAACATTATTTGATTTTCTTATATAATATAATGGCTCTCAACCGAATATTGACAGTGAACACGTTAATAGTGTATATCCTTTCTATATCAACTTTACAAAGATAAAATTACGTAACACACAGTTTTTTTTAAATAGCTTTTGAAAATTAAAAGACTGTGAAAATTACGACCAGGAAAAATGAGTAACAAAAAGTTTTTCAATCAATATTTGATCGAGTCACTAAAACACCAGATTATTAGTCTTCGTGCACTTCAATATTTTGAATATTTATTATTTTGACTATTATCAAAAAACGTTTTTTGTGGTTCCTATAAAAATTATTATGTTTGGTTTACTTTTGCCTTTCCACAGTCGATATATAAGTAGACTATTATGCTATAATCTATAGTATATCTATACCAATCCATGAATATGTCTAGGCAATCTTTTTTTATATACCTTTTAACCTATAAATAAGTTATTGAATATTTTTGTATTGAAGTTCCAACAAGCATCCTTAATCGATATCTGCATTAACTTTGCAAAAATTTGATTATCATAACGTCAAAAAAGGAAGTTATTTAATTCTTCAAAAATTACAAAATATAGATATAGCCAGGAATATTGACGATGTCGTAAATACATATTAATGTTTTCAGCGAAAAAACATCTCATCAGTATAAACACTTCAAAAATAATATATCAAAATATATGTTCATGGTTGTCTGTTACAGTATATTATAAACGTAAGAGAACATATTATTTTTTATGCTAGGTTCGCGAAAGTATCACAGCTTTATATAATATTCAATTATGCAGAACGTTAATACTTTACATCTAAAAGTTTTCGGTCAAAATCTCAGATTTTCCAGCAAACTTATAAAGGAGCGGTTATAAAAAGGAACGAGTTACATGATAAACGCATGCAGAAATTTTAAAGATTTTCTCCCCAAACTTGGCCCATACCTCACCCTCTAAATGAGGCGTGAAATGCCCTGGGCTTCTTCCACTAGGTACTTTTGGGACTTTTGGTACTGCGGATTCTTCCAAAGTAAAAATGACGGCTCTAGTGTTTTATGGAAAGCTTAGGCTAAACTTTTAAGTCGATAATTTCAATTTAGAAGATTGATATACATATATTATACAAATTTTTAGATAGATTGAATGTCTGCAGATTTTTTTGACATTCACTTATAAAGAATTGAAAAAAGAAGGAACAAACTGCTTATAAAGTGTTTTAAACTTTTTAATGATAATTTTATAACACCACTCTCATATAATATGATGGCCACTTGAATAGATATCTAAGTAAATATTATATATTTTAAAAAACTCACATTTGGTAATAGCATGGTGGTCTACTTAATTGTTTTCATCTTTCAAATCATTAAGTAGACAGTTTTTAAATTAGTAAGGGAGTATTCACCCTGAATATACGTAAAAAAATCTTAGAAATATACTAGGAAACTGAAAGTCCGATTTGCAGATTCCAAATAGTTTCAGAATGTATATTGAGTTCGTCAAATCTTCAGTTGAAAGAACTTTCCGATCAAAACATTGTTTTGATATTATAATATTAAAAATTATATTTATGAAAAAGTACTTAAAATTTTGCTTTATTTTTATAAAATAAAAATCACTTTTAAAATATATGTTAAATAAACGCCTCACGTGTTTTGGAGTAACACAGTTTTCTATTAAATATTTTCATATTTTTTTTATGTTACTGTTTATTATAACTAGTGAAATTTCCGACAAAATAAACTGTGTATATTTAGATTATTTCTTTTCGCCCATTTAAAAGAAACGTTTAAGCTGTATTATGTAGCATCACTGTTGACTTACAAGATCATATATGTATAAACATAAGGTATAAATTGGAAATAATAAACTATTTGCCGTTAAAAAATGTTGAATTTATTATTTAAATATATCAACACATGGGTAACTATTTACGATTCTTTGCACACACCTCTAATCTAGACGGTGTCATTTAAAATTAATAAACAAACTTTTATCAATATATAATAGTTGATATATTGAAATTAAACAGGATAACTGTTTTATTTTACTTGGTGTAACTTTTGCTTTGACTATTTGTAAATCATATTAAAAACTATGTAGAAAGCTATCTTTAGATTTAATATTGTAACGTAGAAATTGATTTTTACACGTTACTTGTGCTATAAATAAATAGTTAGATAGTTTTTGAGGAATAAGAAAAAAAATGTTTACCAAAAACGGCATTTATTACAATTAAAAAAATATCTTATAACTTAAGAAAAATCAGTATCAATGTTTCAACTTTAATTGAAAATCCTACGTTAGAATTAGTCTAAAAATGCGTCTTCTCAAAGACGAAGAAAGAAGTAAACATAATTAGTGTAATGAAAATAAATATGAATTTCAACACTAAAAATACACTACACTAAAAATGGCAAACGATTTTTTTAATAAATCACGCTCTCAATTTTTACATAAGTTATAAATATTTTCTTCAGAAAAATCCACCGAAGCATCTCAGTACTCAGTAATAAATTGTACTTCTCGTACCAAAAAATGTATACATAGGTGTATAGATATGATATTATAGTATCGACAAGGCTCTGGTCGCAAGTCAGACAAGAGACCCTGATTGGTTTAGTTAACAGTCGGGGTGGTTTTCGATCCTCGGTGGCGTCGGGACGCAGGACGTGACTTGAATCCGGGCGTCGGCCGACGCCATTTTTTACGGCGTCGGTTGCGTTGAGCTTTTCCAGCCACCTACGTGAGTTTTTCATCCCCTTAACTAGCGAGTATCGTGGACACGTGCGCTATTACGCACCAGTGGTACCCGAGACTAATGAGAATTCTTATTTTGCGCACAATTCGTCAACTAAATGAACAATTTGTCACGGGACATCCAAAAGTGATTTATTACCATCACTTCATTCAAAGAGCAGCGTTAATTCATTGTTTCTTTACAACGCTCTATATTTACTTCTTCCCCTTTTGTTTATTAGCATTTTTTTTCATAAAAATGTTCACACTTTTCTGTATAATCTTATATTTAATACATGCGTAAGATCAAAATGGGCAGGTCCTATGGCACAGCGGTTATTATTGTGGGGCTCGAGTCCCAGTACGAACAGCATTTATCAATTTCTGTTCGGAGGCACGGGTGTTTGTGATGTCCTAAAATTCCATCCCAATCTTTCCAACCCTTAATTGATGGGTGTAGCGCGAGCGATTACTCAACCACTAGTTCTATCCAGTGGCGGCCGGTCAATGTGGCATTGTATCAATGCACCCCTTGTATATGCAGGGCGATTATATTTCATGAAATCATATTCAAAAATAACATTTATACCATTCACTCATTTTAAATTCTTCATGTATTAAAGAAAGAATGAAGATTTCCAGCAGTTGAGGTATTTATCCTCTCTTGAATATGGAAACCAAAAATTACATATAAAACTAGATCCAGGTGTATACTTTAATGCATAAAAAATATTTTAGTAATTTGTATGTGTCATCAATGTAATTATTTATTATAAATTGACAACAAAACAACGTAAAGATAATCAAAAACTTAAATATTCTCAACCAATATATGTACAAAAATACATTTATTTTAGTTTTTTTTTGTTGATCCCTGGCGTTCAGAAACAAAGTCAATCTGATAACAGTTTAGTTAGAGTAATTTTGTGTGTACGCAGGGGTTGAAGCTAAACGGTTTTGTTCAAAGGGAGATATGACGTCAATTTTTCCCACCTGTTCACGAAATTTATCAGATTTTTGTTCAACTTTCGTTAACCAAACAGTATAAAATACGCCCTTCACACGGTATCGATCGGGTATTACTGAACTTCAAATTAAGGAAATTTTAGACAAAATTAGATACAGTTTACAGTATAAAATATTGATTAGGCTCATGAAAATTGGTATCATACGTTAGGATTGCTAGTAGTGGACACTTCACAAAAATTAAATAAAATCAAAATTCGACATTGATAATGGCACTTTAATCATGAAACAAAACAATGTTGAATCCGCCATAAGTAATGTTTACATTTTGTTGACAAGCTGTGGCGAATTATCTTATAAACAAATGAGGCGTGTGTTTGAAATAGCTTATATAATATAACCCAAATACTTTTTGTTTAGATTTATATATATTTTTACTATATTACTTGAACTTTTCTGACGTTTTTGTGATATCCGAAAAATAGGGCCTCCAATTTGTATTGCACCTGGGGCCGCTCATGTGCTTAATCCACCACTGTTAACAAATATTGCTAATATAAAATTATAAATTAAAAAGAAGATAACAGGTATTAAAAATTGAATTTTGTCACTTATTCATATTGTGTATCTTTTTTATCTGGAGATTCTCTTCATAATTCTTTCATAAACTGTATGTTACATCCTTAATAGTTTTATTTTGATTAATATTAATAGTCCTGTATTAATACACATTCCTATCAGTTCAAAACACTCGTGATAAGCGCAATCCATCCTTATCATATTAAATAAATATGAAAATAGCATTAAAAAGTGCTTTATTTTTAACTCATTACGATGGTAAATGATTCATAGAATATTTTACCCGTACTCTCATATCCGTTTTTTTGAATTATTATTTCCGCCGATTTATTATTATCTATAAGACACTGTTAAAAGACCAGTATAATAAAATATTTGATATGTAATCGGATGCACCAAGTTTGCATCCGCTTCTTTTTATATTGGCTGTAAATAATATGTTATTTATAATTGCTACACTTTTCAAAATTAACATGTTACTAAAAAGAGTCATGATTTCAATTAAGAGATTCACTATTAATTCCTACAAATAAGTAAATCACCGTTACATACTATCTTTTGATATTGACTAAGGAATAGATATATATCAAGAAGTTTTATTATAAAATTATTATAAGACATTTGTACAGCACACGTGCTTTGTTTTAGATTTTACACATAACCTGGGAAGGCGGAAATAATGATCGCAGCTCAAATTGTGATGCATTTTATAATACGTAATTGGAGATTCCAAGTATCATACATAGGTAAATAATTACTTTAATTTTACTGGCAAAGAACATGGTTGCTTTTATGAGCATCTCTCGGGTGATTGACTTTTAATTTTTATGCCAGTCGTGTATACAAAATAACTTCCCTACGTAATTTTATTTTTTGACTTCCTCATTACCTGTCATAAAAAAACAATCAAAAATAAAAATGTATCTTCCAAATATATCTAATCACAAAACACCTGTTATGCCATCGACGCCATCTTCGTTTTTATTCGATACGTTTTGATTTTACGTAAGTCTAATATGATCAACAAAAAGAGAGTTCTTACATACTCTTTCTTACAATATGCAACACAATGTTTTTTTTCGAATCAAAATAACATGCAGTGAAAATTGGCTGTATTCATTTATTTTGTTTAACTATGTCCGCTTCAAAGATAGAGCATATGGACCATCACGAAGTTGATCTCAGCAGAGTTTTTTACGAGACCTGCTTGTTATCTAATTGCTTAACCTCTTGTTAACGAAGACAGTAGAGATATAAGGATAGGAATAAAAAAGATCAAGTGTTGGCTAATAAAACAACTTTCGCTACGCCTCGTTTTTACAATTGGATGACCGGAAGGTAATTTTTGACATCACAGACATCCATACGTTCGATCATGAATTGTGTGAAGAATCATTAATTATTTGGATCGTACGTTAGCTTCTCTATTAATATATCTATATTCATATCTCTTCATATTCTTCCACCTAAGTCAGTGGTTTCCAACCTTTATGCTACTGCGCCTCCCGTTGAAAAAAAAAATCTTTGCGCCTCCTCATCCTTTATTTAATATAGTAATAAAGACACGTTTTAAAGATTAAATCAATATTTTGGATTACTCGCGCCTCCCAAGTTGGAAATCGCTAACCTAAGTAGTAGTAACTAAAAATGTATTGATTCCCTCTTCACATTTTTGAAATCATAAAACTTTTCTCTTGTCTTTATTTCTTATGTGTGCAATAATTATAGCGAATCTCTAGTGTCAATTTTTACTAAATAGATATTTTAAAAATACATTTAGTGTGCAAAACGTTTCCAACGTGATAAATGATCTAAGAATGTGTTAAAGCAACGGACGAAACACTTTTAGGGTGTTCACTGTCAATAAATACTTAGTGAAAAGGCATTAAATTATATAAATAAAATACTTATTTGTACTAATTTCACTTTATTTAATAATATCAGGACCGGCTTTGCTCATTACGAGCATTTGACTAGCTATCATATGAGCTCATGACGATATCAGTTGATAGTGCTCGTCGTGTTGAGCGAAACTGGACCTGATATTATTAAATAAAAGTGAAATTATTTCAAACAATTATTTTATTTTTTGAATACAATAGATGCACAACATTTTTTTTTAATATAGTAAGTAATAATAATAAAGAAATTGCATACATAGTACATGATAAAAAGTTGTATGATGCGAATTGGCAGAAAACCGGTTAACAATGTTCCGGCTAGGGTGAACGAGTGTGCGCGCGCACACCTTCCAAGATATGACCACACACATTTTTACATCGCACACAAAAATATTGAAAATAAGTTTGTTTTAGCAAATTTTATTTTTGCTAAAATACATATACTAAACACACCAAATCTTCTACATTTTTCATCCACGTCTAGCGTCAGTGAGTAGTAGGTCAGTGAGTACATACCTACATATTTGCGCACATTTTGTTATTTTGCTGAAAATTTACTGCACACATAAGTTGATGGTACGCACGCACAGTACAAAAATTAGAAGGAACGCTACCGGTAAATAAAATGATAATTTATGAAGCGTGTTCATAGCTCATCTTTGGTGTGACATACAATATTAGTCTATCGACGAATACGCCACAAATAAAATATTTATAACAGTCGAATTGAATAATGGATTTTTTATTACAGGCTCGATAATGAAATAATATCTAATATTTTCCTTCAAATTCACCTAGAAACAGTGTAACGATTTCTATGGGAATATAAAAAAGGGATACGGCCGGTATATTCAACGTAATAGATGTTTTGTAAGCTTCTGTGTTGTTACTTTAATGATATAATTACAAGAATATATCAACTCTTAAATGTCGATACGGTATTACATTGCCGAAAACAGTATCGGTTTAAATCGAATAAAAACATTCATTTTACAAGTTTGTACTTATTGTGGAAATAAGTGAAAACTGTTACCCAGAAATACCGTACGTTTTTCAGGTACATGGCACAGTGGTCAACGTGGTTAGCTACCATGCCGGACCTCACGGACTCGAAACTCGACTTTTTGATTTCTGTTCGAAGGCATGGATGTTTGTGATGTCTAAAAATTCCACCCCCCCCCCTCCGCACCATTACAATACGAAAATAGCGCGGTGTAGCGATAGCGATTAGTCAACCACTAGTCATTTATCATTTTTTATTCATATTGCTCTCTTCGAAAAAGTGAGGTTAAGCGATTGAGTAACAAACAGTTCTCGTAGACAAACTCCTTTTGAGATACCTCCATAAGGAGGCCATATAATTCACAAAAAAAAATACCATACGTTTAGCAGTTATAATATTGAAGCTTGCTGTAATCAAGAGGTACTGCTATTTATTTCTGATTATCTTTAAACAAATTCAGTTGATAATACTCGTCATGAGCAAATACGGTGGCTTAAATGGATAGCGTTAAAACAAGAACTAATGACTAGCTTATCGCTCCCGCTACGCTCTGTTTTAGTATAAGATGGTTTAGAGATAATTAAAATACATTACAATCACCCATGCCTTTGAATATAAATCCGCAAACCGATTGAAAAATCAATTTATAAAAACCGACCGCACTGGGATTTGAGTCCGTCAGTACCCTTACCGAAGCACGACGTTGGCCAGTCGGCCACGAGTCCAACATTACGTAACATTATTATTCCAAGATTTACTGAATAACCAACTGGTTACACAAACTCCGAATCCCATAAAATAAATCATTGCTTATTTCCTCTAAGCCACCGTGATTTGCAAAAGTATATTAGGCTTAATAAAAATGATTGATAAAATATATATTAACATATTTCATCGTCTTCATAAAATGCAATGCGTTTATTACTTATATGTTAATAAATCTTTATGAAATTTGAGAAACTATGTGTTGTTTCTTTTGGGTCGCCTTATCAGTGAGTGAGCAGTAAAGTTCGTCGACAGCTTTTTTACGTTTTTATTATTTTCTAAGAGGTTATCAAAAATACATTTTTTAGTATTGTAAATGAAGATAAATTGCTTTCACATAACAAAGCATCAGACAAGAGATCTTCGTCAATTATTAAAAAGAAAAAAAATAGTAAACATGACATCTGTCCGAAAAGTACTTGGACTTTTATAATTTTCATTTTTTTAACGGGTTTAAATGTTTTCTATGAATATGTGGGGAAAAAGGTTTAAAAAGTGTAATTGCTGTCTCTATATCTTGCTTTGTGAGTGAAAATCGATGAAATCATCATATACACCATCGCCAATTGAACGCTATATATGAATATTGAACTACGCAAGAAATAGTACGGAAGCTACCACTCGGCTACGGTGACCATTATATGAGACTATTATTTGCAAACCCAGCTCATTCCAAAATTGTTGAAACATGAACCATGTACATACGTAATTTAGTAGATCAAAATAAAATTAAGTATTTTTAGAAACCAGTCTCAAAAATGGCTTGATAACATACAAAATATCATTCCAAGTAGGTAATATAAAACCAAAAATACTTTTAAAATGTAAATTATTTTTCAAAATAAAATTCAAGTTTCATTTTTTAACTCTTTTGAACTGAGCCGTGTTTGCAAATAATAGTCTTATATATAATTTGATTTTTTTTAAATCCAAGTCCTCTGCTAATGTGGAACATATGGCTTACAAATGAAGGTATTTCAACAGGAGTTTCTTTCTACGAGAACTACTTGTTAATCAGTTGCTCAACTTCTCTTTTTTTAAGAGTGTATGGATGAAAGTATAGTGACTAATGAATGGGTCTCGCTGTTTTTATTTTAAGATTGAAAGGGTGTTGGGAGGAGTACTTAGACGTCACAAGCACCCATGTCGTCGAATGGAAATCGATCGAGAAAAGGATGTTCGTAATTGTTAAATTGTCCTGACAAGAAGGTCTAAATCAAACAAATATTGAATTAGCAGTATAATATAGTGTAGGCATTCTTCTAACAATTAAATATCTTGAAAATAAATATTAACTAATAATTGTTGTCAATATTCTCGGATATAAAATCAGTCACACTATTTTTTTAAAACCAATATAATCTTTGAACTTCATATCTCAACACGTGTCAATACTTATTCAACAGTCAAATTAATAAAATAACAAATCTGTTTTTGAAAAACACTTTCTAATAAATCAATACACATTTTTTACATCCTAGACATAATAAGTTTTATAAAAAATTTAAATAATGATTTATTTGTATAATTAATCATTATTTAAGCCATATAAAATCATCAATTCGAAAAATCCACATTTATTTTCTAAATTGTCGTTAAATACGATCGAAATCCATGGTTAACTGTAAGATAGCTCTATAGATATTAGGGCTTATACAAAAACCGACTTTTGAAAAAACCGGTTTTCGAATGTCAATATTGTTGGAAAACCGGTTTTATCCCGTTGACCTCAACGGGGGGATTTTTTTTGCATTTTTAAGTAGTCAGAAAATTACTAACCTATTTATTGAATAAGCCAGAAATTCTAAAAATAAAATAAATATATATCGGGGCATATATCGACAGCCCTGCCCTGTAGTATTTAAATTGTAAATTATTTAATTTTTGGAATAATGTTTAAGTTTGCCAACAATCATTTTTCGTAGTAGCAGAAATCGTTTATATTTATTTTATCTGTGTACGAAAGGAAAAGAGTTGTGGAAAAAGAATTAGTATCTTTAACGTTAAACATCACATTATCATATATGTTCATATATAATAAATGCAAATCTTATTTTGCCTCTCATAAAAAGCAGGGCTGTTGAGCAGCGGTGGGCTACCAATATCTTAACAAAGGGCTCGGAAAACCTTATCCATTTTTTTTATCCATCTCCGCTCCCAATATCGAGCATGTGGCCTCCTAATGAAGGTATCTCAACAAAAAATTTTTTTTATGAGAACGGTTTGTTACTTAGTCGCTCAACCATTCTTTTCCAAAGAGAGTAGTAGGGATATAATGATAAGGCTAAGACAGGACTAGTGATTAACTCAAACCCATGAGGTCCGGCACGAAAGCCCACAACGCTGAATGAAAACGTCTTGTTTAAAATTTAACCATCTACAAAAATTGCAGTTAGGTGCTGATTTGATCTAAGACGAATGATTTTCTTATCTTAACAAGGGGCTCGCCGGCCGCGCTGAAATTTAACAAGTGGCTCACGCGAGCCCCCCCAAGCCCCCTCCAGCCCACCCCTGCTGTTGAGTCGGGTAAAAAAAATGACTCCGACTTCAAAGAATTTTTTCAATGATTTTATTTTAACTTATATATGTATATCGACTGTAGAAAATAAAAAGGACGTAGCACGGAGCCCATACATATCAAATTTTACATTAGACACAAAAAACGTATTTTAATGATTTTAGGCTAAAAGCAGATTATGAAATATACACAACCCTGAAGTTCACGGTGACTGATAAACTGGTTTTTTATTGACTTAGCCTAACATTGATTTAATAAATTACTCAAGAAAAACCTTTTTTAGGTTCTTTTTCCTGGTTGCAATTTTCACAAGCATTTCTTTTTTAATACTTAAAAGCTAAATTTATATACTAATTCGGCATTTTCAGCTTCCATCCTTCTGATAGAACGTGAAGCTGTTTTGAAAAAACTGAGGATTACGTCCTTTTTCCTTTCCACAGTCGATATGTAAACCATCAGATCATCTTTAGTCAGCCTAGCATGTAGTGACAACACTATGGACTATTGTGGCTTGCATACACATTATCATTAATATTTTTTAAATGGGTCTGAATCGTAAGATTTTTCTGACTCCGACTCCGGACAAAACCTGCGTCTCCACGACTCCCGACTCCGACTCCACAGCCCTGATAAAATGTACCCTGTACCGATTTTAGACTTAACACCTTTTTCTATTTGCATGCTGATAATACTCTTTTTCAAAGTTGGGATATAAAGATAGGTCTAGGACACGACGAATATTAAACTAGTTTCTGTAGTTACGCCCCGTTATTTGAGTGTTTGAAAGAGGGAGGGGTGACTTTTTAGATATCACAAGCACTCATGCTTCATAGACAGAAGACAGAAAAATATTAATCGATTGAAAAAATACTGTTCTTACTGGGACTCGAACCCATGATTTCCGTAACGACATCTACCGCTGCATCACAGACCAACAAAAAACTACTTATTGTAGCATAAATGTAATCAATGAAAATCTACAAATTTTATATGATTATTTGATTTTTTTTTTGTTTAATTATGTCAGGGCTTCAAATGTACGAATTAATCCAAGATCCAACTCCGGTTCAAAAAAAATCCATTAAGACTCATAGATTTGATTATGATAATTTGATGCTGATGATGATGGAGATGCTATAAATTATAAAATAATAATATTTAAAGTCTTTTGATATTTCTGCCTACACATTATTTGCTTAATGCATTAGCGTGTGGTTATGAGATTGTTTATATCAATTAAATGCGTTAAAGACACGCAAGCGTTCCGCCTGCCATAAAGGCCGCGCAGATTTAAATAATTAATTATAAGTAGAAAAAAAATATATACCTATTCACTTTTCTATCAATACACGTAAAACACTCGCGTGCAATTTGATCGTTCAATAAAATATACTACATACACAAATGTTAGGCGTATGGCAACACTATTACAATAATCAATGTCTTTCTTGGGCATAATACTATACCCATAAAAAGTTAATGTCTTATAAAGAAATCTAATACATAACATTAATACTTAAATGCGTTAGATAATTGTATTTAAAATATTAATATAATTTATATTAATTTAATACTAGGGATGGCGATACAACACTTATATATCAATACCGGTATTTCATATTGAATACCGGTATTATAAAAAAAGTTTAAGTCAAGCAAAAAATACGAGCTAAAATCTCGGGCACATATTCTAATCCCAGTACGAATAGTATTTTTTTTATCGATTTATCGATTTCTATTCGAGGAATGGATGTTTTAAAAAATTATCCCCCACCATTAAAATTCTAAAACAGCGTAATGTAGCGAGAGTGATTGGTGTTGTCGTAGCTTTATACTTTCTATAGCTACTTTCTTCGAAGTAAAAGTATAAGTTGAGCAACTGAGTAACAAGCAGTTTTCGTAGAAAACTTTTGTTGAGATACTTTCACTAGAAAGCCATATGATTTAAATTATGAGCGAACATGGTATAAGAAAATTGCATCCAGTTGGGATCGTAATACCGGACGAGTAAGTCAAAATCGGTATTTCGACATATCGAAAATTCATACAAAATACCATCAGTCAAAAATCATGATAATAAACTGTTGTTTCTCATAAATAAAATAATAATACCTAATTCAAAAGTTTACCAATTCTGCAACCTGTCAATTTTGATACAACTCTTCTCAGATTTAAATTATATCAATTTATCTCGAACATTTTCTGAACATTCTATTTTTGTTAGTTTTCAATACCGAAATACCGATATTTGTGCATTTAAAAAAACGGTATTTTGATATTTAAAAACAACATCACCGATACTGAGATCCCGGTTTCGGTAATACCGGTATTGTAATCCCTAGTCAATAGACTTAATTATAACCATGGAAATTCATTTGAAATGTGTAATGAAAATTCTTCACAAATGTTTTATGAAATATATCGTTTAGTTGTACGAGATAATTAAAACAAAATAGTCGTATTAAACCATCTATACCTGGGGGGGCACACTTTTCGGATGAATTCAAAATGAGCGGCGGGTCGCAAGGAAAATACCATTTTTATATGTACAAACAAAACAATCTAAAGATAGGAATGGAACTTTTTTACGTCTTTTAAAATTCTGGTTGTAATTGAGATTTAAGAAACTGTTTTTAAATTTTCATTGGTGATGTTTGATCCTAAAGAGTTTTAATTGAGGTTCATAATTGAAAATGTTTGTTCACATATATAGGTTGATCCAAAAATAGCGGTTATTATATTTATTTTCAATATTTTTTTAAAAAGGCGTTAAAAAATAAAAACGTGAATCTTTTTCAAAACTATAATATTGAACGCGGTCCACGGTTTGCCCTATACGTTTTTTAGACTTGGTCAATTTGTATGGATATTGATTGATACTATCGATTGTCATTAGGCACACTTTTTTATGAGTAAATCAATCAATTTTACAAATATATGTGATACATACTTACTATAGGTTGATAATCACGTACCAGGCTTTTCAACCAAATATTTTTTACAATATAAAATATAGATATTTTGACTTATACATACATTACATTATCTCTCTGAAGGATACAAGATGGCGAAATATAGAGAGCTTGCATGATATGTCAGAATATCGATCGAAAACCTTTAAAGGATAATTGCACAATAATCCTATGAATTATAGCGACATCGAACCTGGAACGAGAAACCTAAGTATGATAAACGATAAGGAGGTGTGTATGGAACATTACTAGAAAGATGAACGATAACCTTTGACCATAATTTGATGCATAAACTTTTTCCAAAAACACATCAATAGATATTTGACCCCTTTTTATGGAGGTATCTCAACAGAAGTTTTTCTACGAGAACTGTTCTGGAGTACGATGCAATTGTGAGTGTCTTTGTTCATAATAAAGGATGTAGTGGCGGATTAAGCAATTGGGAGTCCCTAGGCGCAATACAATTCGTAGACCCTGTTTTTCAAATATGAACTTCAGAATTCAGATACGAATTTCAGACTGAAGTCAATATACAATAAACTTTTTTAGAACCATGAGGTTCAGAGGCCTCAGGAGCGAGCTGCGTGTGTTTATGGCCACTGCACACTAGAACAAAGTACAGTGATCCCCCCAATTACGCGAAAGTTGGGATCCGCGTAATTGTAATAATTAAGCTCATGCAATAACTATTTTTTTTTCGCGAAAAGTACAACTAAAGTAAGAATAAATAAAAAAATAAATGGACGAAATATTTAGTTAGAAGGCGGTAACATGAAGTACCCGCCAACATTTGACTGTATGAACGACACAGACAGCCGCCCGGCTGTGTGTGTACAGCTTCGGACGTGTCGAACGCACGCCAGCACAGCAACGACAATGGAATGCGATTTTGCGTAATTCGAGTTTGCATAATTTGGGGGATCACTATAAAATATAATGAAAAATGTTTGTCACCTACATGAGTCAGATATTTTGATATTAAAAGTGTAACGAGCGACATGGGTGTAAGACTTTGAATTTGTAACATAGCTCTTTTATCCCTAAAGCTCTTCAATTGTTTATTTTTATTTACATATCTATAATACTATCAACTTTCGTGGTCTGTTTCATATAGGACAAAATGCGAAATAATAGCGCCGAAAGCCACTTACCTCAATAATATATGGAAACAGGTAATGTGGTCGGTTTAGTGAATCGATAATAATATTTTATCGATTTAAAAGATTTCGCTTGATTTACGCGCCACACTTTCGCAAGGTGTGCGTAAAATCTTTCGATTTATGTGTTTTATTTCAACCGGTTAATATGGTGCGAGCAAACTGACAAATCAAGCGATTAAGATGTCTCGAGCAAACACGGTAGGATGAAGTTGGGTAATGGGTATTTTCGAGCACGCCATCTTTAAAAAAAACATATTCTTCATACGCACAAGCTGGAACATCTTTGTTCACCGCAATCGTGATTAGTAATCAGCATTTCGATATTTACTGACCGTAACAACACAGTGACAACAACTGATTTTCACAAATATTTTACGGTTTCTAATAATAGTAATATATCTTTGAAAGTCTCATAAATTCAACCTGTCAATATTGATACAACTTTCAGCAGATATGGAATACATAGTTATATTCTTGATGAACAATTTTGTTAAAATATGTGATGGTTTCTTACAATATGGGCGCCCATAAGAGGTGAAGTGAGCCAAGTGGTATTTTAGAAAAAAAAAGTTAAATGCGTTGTAATATTCTACACGTCTTAAAGTATCGTAACAATGAAGTAACCTCAGTTGAAACATATTGCTATAGTGTTATCTCCGTAAAATAAAAACATCCAATTCACCAAAACACCAAATAAACAAGTGATTGTTTAAACAATACGAATAACAGGATCCTAGTTTCAGTAAATACTGGTAATGCAATATCTACTTTGAATACATATAGTTAAAGTTATAAAAATATTTAAAACTTACCTAAGTATTAATCTTTGGAACAGAATTACGATTCTTTAGCATGTCTTTCCATCAACCAAATTTCAAGTGTTCAACGTTTCTTATTTGCAATATATCAAATTTTGTTTAAAAAAAAATACCTGAAAAAATTTGAAGCACTTATGTAAGAATTTTTCTCTACGCATACACGTATATAGAATATACAGTAAAACAGTAACCTAGAAGCTAACTAGGTCATCAACAATCTGTTTTTTACCGAGTTTTTCCGTTCCTAAAAAATCAAATCCCTCAGGATACTTTCCTCGAAGCATTAAATTCGCTTTTTTCTGACATTCTTGACATTCAATATGCAGCCATTGAATATTTATTATGATGAATGGTATCTTGGAACTTCAACTTCTAAAGCTAAACAACGAACGGCCCAAATCCCAAAGGGTTTGAAAAGTTGTCGTACTTATTTATATACAATACTTCATAAATACCAACACCATTTCGAAGCAAGTGCAAGTAGCAAATGTTTTTATTGTAAAAGATTTATACTATTTCTCTTTACTTGTCTTCTACTGCTCGCAGAAGAAAAAAAAACATTTTGATCCAAGCTGCCGTCCGTAGTCAAATCAAGGTAGAAGAACTTCTTGATTGAATTGGTATTGTAATAAGGTGAAAAAATAACAAAGTATTTTAATTCTACAAACATTATTTTATATATTGATGGCTATTTTAGTTAATCCCTTCATCAAAACTATCTCTATCTAATATAACTTATCATTCAGATTAGTTCAGATCAGATCAGCATCTGTTGACAATGCTCGCCATGAACGAAACCGGTGCTGACCTTTTTAAACAAAGTGGAAATAAATTACAAAGGAATATTGTGTTTTTATTAATACAATGTCTTTCCACACAAGTATTGACAGTGAGCACACTAAAAGTGATAAATATAATAAAATGATTTTTTATTGGAAGAAAGTTTTATTGTAAACTTGTTGCTGCGAAAATAAGATCACTGCGGTTAAAGAGAATTAAAATATTATCATTAATCAGCGCTCCCAGACTTTTTTAGTTATCACTACACCATTGCTAAAAACAGTTAGCCAAGACAACAAGGAATAGAGGAAATAAATACGGGCGTAAAATAATTTCACTTGTGGATTCGATGGTCTTCACTGGTACAAGTGAACTTGATTTTTTATTTCGTTGAAAAAAATAATATACAAAATACATATTTAATATATATTTTTTATATTTAGTTATTTTTATCACAATCATTCGTGTATATAATATTTTATTTTAATTCAAAAATAAAATATTGCAGTTAAACAGAGTTCTATGAGGATCTACACTATAAGTGAAAATGATATAAACCATGGGGTGGGGAACCTTTTCTTAGAGAAAGACCGCATTAATTTTTCTGATTCGACATAAAGCCGCAGTAAACATTGACTAGGGAATCTTTGGCCGGAAACAGTAATTTACGAATTTACATAAATTAACAGAATTCCAGAATTGGCCAGAAGGCCGCACCAGAGTAGCAAAAAGGCCGCAGGTTCCTCACGCCTGATCTAAGCGAAATTTCATTTAATTCTAACTCAATAAAGCTTACATCGTAAACTCTTGGCCATTATGAAACAATGAGATGTCGAAATTTTCACTAATAACCAATTCTAGTTGGATAGGTTCTAATAATAATATAATTTATAAGAAGTCCGTTTGCAATGGAAACATACATTTTTTTATTATAACGTTTCGAGTAAAGAGAATAAATACTGACCTAAAATTTCACCTAGTATCAATTCCGATCGAAAGATTTTCTCATAGGATACGTAAATGATAAGTATTTGGGGGGATTGGTAAAATTCCTCGTGCTCGCAGTTTAGGCCAAAATGTCACGCTTTGCGGTATAGGCAGCGCGTACAATCTGGCGTAAGCCAATGTTTAAAATTACATGATGTATTTTTGTGGCTTCCCAAACACTCTTCGACCCATTCACTTAAACATTAGAGAGTCTACCGGCTCGCTTGTGCAGAATCCACCGCCTCACAAAAATTCCCATCATATTAAATAACGATTTTTTTACGAGAAATATTTTGTTTTGACAAAAAAAACTATGTCCGTATTTTTGCCAGGATTTCTTTTAAAATATCGATAGTATAGTGTAAGAATAGCTCGAGTCCATTTTTTGTAAAAAACATTTTTAAAAATTGGTCGGTGTTTGTATGTCTCTACCCGGAGCTAATTGGGCGTTTGTGTAATCAAAGCTCGAAATCAATAATAGCGGAAGTTTTTCAATCGACTTTGATATGCAAAAACAGTAGTCAATGTACTTCACTTAGTCGCTCGCTGTGGTCTAGTTCATAGTTTCTCAACCTTGTTGGACCCTTGGCCCCTTTTGTTCTTTGATTCTAAAATAATTTTCAATCCTTTGAAAATTTTACTCGCTGGCAGATTTTACCCAGGAATTTACGAATTTCCCAAAATGAAAAGATGAGAGACCTTTTTTGGGCCCCTTGGAACACGCTGTGGCCAGTGGTCATCTAGTTGGTTAAAGCTTGCTTTTCTGACACGGCGGGTCTGGGTTCGATTTCCGGTAACGACAATGTCAAAATTAATTTTTTCAATTTGAATTTGAAACCTAAGACACGGGTGTTTGTGATGTCAATTTACCTCGAGTTGATCTCGAGTGACTTACAAATTACAATACATTCTCATCATCGAGTTTTTCTCGCATGATATTTCAACTATACAATATTTGGCGTATTGGTTTTAGCTGTAATGCCAAATACATATTTTCATAAATTTCATTTTTTTATGCAACTAGTAAAATTAAAATATTATTCGTGATTTTTTTCACTTGATTACCATAATTATTATTCAGTTGGTAGCAACTTCTCTAATTCCAAAAACTAGCTTGCTATTAATTTTAGGCAGGCATTCTATTCGAACAAAACTATTAAAAATATCCGACTTTAAAGTGAAATCAATATCCTGACTGCTAAATCGCCTTATCTGCATTGGAATTAGTCTTATGTATTAATTCCAATATAGTTTTCGGCTTAAATAATACCGTTAATACGTAGCGCAGTTTGGGAGACGTTTCCTTAACCCAAATACATAATAATCCCACCCCTTATATCGATCTTTCCGCACGGATAGGGCTGTCAAAATATCGTTATGCAACAATTGAGCCCGTTATTTTAAATTAGTCCAGCTATTTTCCAGTGTCATTTTTGTATTTCAGATTCAACATCGAGTTTTGTATTTTTTCATATAACACAAAAACCATAAAAAATATTATTTATTTATTTAATTAATTAACATTGCATAAGGTTGACAAATTGTAAATTTAAATCTTTTACGATGAAGAAAAAAAACACTACAATAATATTTATTGATTTGGCATTTACTTGGTAGAACTCCATTATAATAGGGTAAAAATATCAACATATTTAGTTCTACAGTTTTATAAAACAAAAACTATAGAACTAAATACGTTGATATTTTTACCCTAGTAGACTAATAAATTTAAAAAAAAATCTAACTAACTTCAACAAACTTTTTCACGATTTAGTTTCAAAGTAAAATAGTTAATAAATATTTTTTTTTTTTAAATTTATTTATTTTATTTTATTTAACAATGTAAAAGATTGACAAACAATAAATTTCAAACTTTCACAATGAAGAAAAAACAGAATAAAATAATTCAATATTATTTTATTGAAAAGCAGTAGAACAAAATATTTTTTTTTTAATTGGCAAGGAAGTCAACTCCGACAAAAAGCTCCAACAAACTCTACTTTAATAAATAAAAAATAGCATTCTTCGGAACTCATCCACGTCCACGTGGAATATGTCGACATCTGAAGCAATATTTTGTAAAAACCGTAAAAGATCTCCCCAGTGGCATACCCCATTGGCAGGCTGGTTATACACCTTATCAATATACTTTCTTGAAATCTGTTGACCCATTTACTTAATTTCGTCCTTTTATATGTTTTTAACAAATAACCATTAATTACACTTCAATATCTATAGCGTATCACGTACGAGCTTACTCAGCATAACTCTTTGTTCGAATGCCAGAAGTTGATTAAATTCAGGATCTAACAAAATTCTGTTAATGTGCACGGTGTTTGTGCTCACATATTATATTTTATTTGTAATGTGTCATAGGTTTTAAAATGGAAATAATGTGTGAAGGTTTAAATTGCTAACAAATTAACTAGTTCATTTTCTTTACATCTTTTTCGACAATAATTCTATGAAATTATCTTCATATAATCTGCACTGATTTAAATGCCCGATGGCAAGAAAGATAAACTAATTTAAAACACGATATTTGACTATCCTTGTCATAATATCTGACAACGGAATTCAAGTGACTTGACTTGAAATCAGACCAATTCTTTTGCTTCGTGGGTACATTTTTTTTTAAATGAAAATCATATTCGATTATTCATTCATATTTTTTCAACCCTTTAAGCGCTTTAGGTACATTCTCTTGCTGATATCAAAACTCTACAAATGAAAGGATTCATTTTATCTTTTCACAAGCGACAGCCTTGGTTCGTAAGCCTTTTCTTGACGTGTTTTTCAACAATGTGGGTATGCATTAGTATTTCTGTATTCTGCAGGAATTCGAAAGGAGTTTCCAAGGTTTTCCGCTTAATTTAGAAATGTCTTATTTAACTTTCTTTGAAGTGATTCACTAAAGCATGCTGTAAACACATTTCTGTATTGATTGAATTCAACATAACATAAAAAATGCCATTTAAAAAAAACGACAAAAATACATACAGCCTAGTGATCAACATTGTTCTTATTGATTGCGCAGTCCAAAGATTCATATCCCAATTAAGACATTTACATAAAAAAAAATATGTTCAAACAAATGAATGGACGTCTATGGTGTTTATATTCGCCCCCCACCCATCCTATCACAAAAACAGTTCAAAGAAAGGATTATTAGCTGTTTACTAAGCCTTTCATTATTATACCCATATTTTTTTCTTTTTATCCATGTCCGCTCACAATCTGGAGCATATGGCCTTCCAATGGAGGTATCTCAATAAATATTTTTTTCTACGAGGAATGTTTGTTACTCAGTCGCTCAACCTCTCTTTTTCAAAGAGAGTAGTAGGGATAAAAGGATAAGGCTAGGATAGGACCAGTGGTTAACTAATCGCTCTCGATACAGAATCGGAAAGGGCGAGAGGGAATTTTTAGACATAACAAAAACACCCATGCCTTCGAACAGAAATCGAAAAAATGCAGTTCGTACTAGGCACGGTAGCCCGAAACACTAACCGCTGTGCCATCGGACTCCCCTCCCCTCCCTTCTTCAGCTTCTCTCAAAAAGGAGAAGCTCAGCTGAACCAGAAATATTATAACAACATCTATAATGATTAGAAATGCATATACCCTACTTTGGAGGCGATCACGATTAAAAATTAAAGTTACTTGGAATATGATCATGTAAAGATGCCATCATGAAGGTGTTTAATACAAACTCTAGATCTAGCATCGACTAGTATCAAATATGTATTGTTTTTTTTATATATATTTGTTGAATAAAATACATTTCTTTTTTACCTCATTTTGACTCTTTTATGTACATATATCTCCCGACATCAATTTTAAAAATAGCCAGCTTTCGTAATATAAGAATGATTTTTCGTTTAATCACATAATTTATGGCCTAATGCACAGTTGAACGGAACAGGTCATTTAACAACCATATTAGTTTTGAAATCAAGAAATGGTTTTACACAGATTTTCCCACAGTTTTTTGATTTGTAAATGTGACTTGGTGTAACTATTTTTTAAATTCTAAAATATATTATGTATATAAAGTTTTAGAATATATTTGAGAGGGAAATATTTCCATAATGTAAGTAGTAAGTACATGCTCCAAGGCTGTTCCGCTGAATCACCCTTACATGAAATAAATATTATATCATACTATATAAATAAAACGTATATAAGATTATTTGAACCGTTTTTGTTTTAATATGTAGAAGGTAAGTTATGGCGTATTAAAATAAGCATCGCAAACTCCACACTCTAGGCATAATACATTAACTAAAAATATACATATCTTCTTCTTCTTCTCCTTCATATCAGCGTTGAAGATATGGGCTCTTAATTAAGTGTTTTGACGAAATGTATTCTGACAAAAATATTTTGTCAAATTCAGTCGATTGGAACATTTTCAACACTTTTTGAAATAGACTGGATGCTTGTAATGAATCGGAATAATAATATCATCGTCTGTTCGATTATAAATGGAAATTATTAACTAATCATTCTCTGCGCACCATTTATGAGAATGGTCCAGGGTGGGAAAGTGATGGAAGCATTATATAAACTTTTGAATACATATTAATAAATATATTGAAAAATAATATTTTTTTAAATGAATTCGAGTTTTTTAGCAGGGCTATAGATATGGAGTCGGAAAAATCTTACGACTCAAGCCCAGTTAAAAAAAAAATGATGTGTGTAAATAATGGTGTGTATTCAAACCAAAAGAGTCCATAGTGCTGCCACTGCATGTTAGTCTGACTAAAGATGATTTAATGGTATGCATTTATATATATATAAGTTAAAATGAAATGATTGAAAAAATGCTTTGATGAAATGAATTGGAGTTGTCTTTTTTTACCTGACTCCACAGCCCTGCTTTGTAGACGTTGATTTTTTTATATACACTAATTCGGTGTTTTTCAACCTTTTTGGGCTCGTGGCCTTTTTTGAGTGTCTTTAGTTTTCTGTGGCCTCCATACCATTGTTTGTCTTCCCACAAAAATTCAAATTTCAAAAACCCAAAAATTACCAGCGTGGGACCTTTTTTTTAGATCTTCCTAATATTTCGAATCCAAGATCACAGAAATTTACGGATTTCGGACAATTTTCCCGCGGCCCCCAGAGGAAGCACAGGGCGTTGAAAAACACTTCACTAACTTACTTACAGAATAATATTTTCTAATGACTAATTTTGAGAATAATTATTAACATAAATATTTATTTCTGTTATATTTAGTGTCGTTTAATCTCTTACAGTTAGAATTCGTAAAAAAAATGTTTTAATTAGTTGTACCTGCTCAAAGTCTTAAGGTGATGGGATTTACAATTCATTTTTAAATTTGTGTGATAAAGGTATATGAAAACAACAAAGACATAACAATTAGGGCATCCAATCCCGGGATCCCGTTCAATTTTCTGATCCCGAAATTCCGGTATTGACATGGTTGCGATCGACGAAAAAACGCAAAAAAACGAGCTTCTGTGTCAATCTGGGGGAAAAGTATACAAAATCTAGTATTTAGAATTGCTCGGTGAGCTAAAAAAAAAAACGAGTTACTGTGACAATCTGAGGAAAAAGTATACCAAATTGAGGATTTCAAATTCCTCGGTGAAAAATAAAAGTTAACATTGCAGACTCTACATAATTTGAATAGTAATAAATACATGGGTGAAAAAATAATTAATATGGTATGTTTGATAGTTTGCATAGCAGGGTTGAATTATATTTTGAAACACTAAAAACGGTCGAATCACGCAAAAAAGTTGTTTCGTTTGAATCGCGCCCATGGGATTTATTTACTTCATGAGCGAAAATATATATTTCACGAATCTAAAATTAATTGCAACTGGTTTCGTTAGGAGAAACATAAAATGGCAACGCGAACGAATCCATCTTTGATACCTGCACAATACATCAAATTGTCGTTAGTTAGCAGTCGGTTTTCATACAGTACATACAATGAAATAGTAATACATTATATATTTATTACCTTCTGAGTTAAATGATAGTTACTTATATTTGTTTGAAATTGGTTCTAATATATTCCATCCTGAGAACAACACCGTCACAATTAAAAATGTCATATTTGAGTAAGTCGAATTTGGCGTCTTCAACTTTCTTTATTTCTTTGTCTAAATATAAGCTTTAAATTAAAATTTTGTTGTATTTTATTAAAGACATATATAAAACAAACTTTGGTACAACATTTAAACTTAAAATGCCGAATTAAAATCTAAATTTAGATTTTAAGTTTAAAAATAGAAGGACCAGTGGAAATAACGATCAGAAAAATACACTTAATAAAAATTATTTTTCGAAAAAATATTTCATAAATATCAGATAAAGTCAATTAAAAACCAGTTTATCAGTGCATTATTATGCACTTCAAGGTTGTGTATATTTCATAATTTGCCTTTGACCTAAAATTATCAAAAAACGTTTTTTGTGTCTCCTGTAAAATTCGTTGTGTGAGTTACGTCCTTTTTCCTTTCCACGTATAATATATTCGTACACAAATTCAGAAATGGATTAAAAAACTAATTTTAAAAAGTCGTTAAATAATAAAATTTAAAATGGGACAAATTTGTATTTAAGAATTCTGTGTTGAAATCTAGACGCTCATCTTCACTGCCAATTCAATTTGTATGTCTCATAAAATTATCAATCACCATAGGTGGTCGGACGAAAATAAATACACGTACAGTGATTCCATAGAAAACTACATTGTTTACACAAGATTATCTGCACCTGTTTTGATATAAAATATTTTTAATTAACTGGAATACAATACATTATCGATTTTATTATTCTGACTACTTATAAAGAAGTTTCTAATGACACATATTGGCAATAATGCAATTCTACACTTGCATTGTTATGAAAAATGATACAGCAACATGTTTTATTATTATTAATAGTACACTTAGGGCTTCCAAACCGGTTTAAACCGAAACCGGTTAACCGGTTTATCGCCTGTTTTGAAAAAACCCGAAAACCGGTTTATTTTCTTCGGTTAACCGCGTTTTATCAAAAATACTCTTTTCTTGTTTTTTATTGTTTTTTACAAAAGAAAAATGTTTTACAATGAATTTATTGCATAATATAGGAAACAATTCACATAGCACAACAAACATGCATATGAATTTCATAAAATAATCTACTTATGTCTCAAAGTTGTCCATGTTGTGAACAGAAATGACTTTTTCAAATAATTTAATATTTTTTCGTAATTATTGACAATTATTTATCAAAAGACGGAAAGATTCTTACATGCACGTCACTAAATAACCTTTATTGTAAATTTGACAAATCATCCGTATAAATCTTGAAAAAACTATTGATAAGGATACCATATAACTATCAAGTACCATTTTCAAACGTATACAATTAAATTAGTGAGTAATAATCTACATCTCCTTACCCATTATTATTTTTTTATGTGCTTGTTAGTAGATATATTCTTCCTTTGCATGATTATTGGATTATAATTATTCAAAGTATACTTGATTTTGTCTTTAAATCAACAATGTAAAAATCGCTGCTTTAAATATTATATTTTTAATTATTGCATCAACCTTTTATTCTCCATCATAATGCACTATGTGAAAACTAATACCCAAGGGTTATTTGTAATGTCTTACCTAACGGGGGGTCAAAATTATTCCAAGAACTCTGTCCCGTGTCACTTTACTGTATTGTTCAATTATATGGTTGCTTTTTTTTTACCTACTTAAGTACTCGTCCTTTCCTCAGTTGTAAAATTAGACGTTGCGTATTGTAAAGTGCCATTAAATTAATACCAGATGTGGCTAAAATGTTACCCACAAGGTCGACATAGTTAGGTAAAATAATCAACAATAGGGTTTGTCCGTAGTCGCTACTGACAAACCTAGTCGGAATGTGTGATGTTTGTTGTGTTAGTTTAATGCTAATACATTTATTTTTAAATGCGGAAAAAATGTTTCTTTTAAAAAAAAAAATGAGATTATTGATAGTTTTCTAAGTATTATAATATACAAATTGCTTATACGCACTGATTACGAGGTTATAGGAAATTAAGAAGTCATTGATATCTTTCAGGTGAATAGTACAATATCTATCTTAACTAGAACAATATAAAAAATATATTCAAATACAGCTTTGCTTGGTGCCTATTTTTTATTGACATATTTTTTTAATTCAAATTTGTACTTTCGTGTAATATAACATTTTAGATGCATTCTTTTTTTTCGAATTATTTTCTTGAGCAATAGATAAACAAACACACTGTGAACTATGATTTTTTAATATAATATTATGTAAGTAATTTTGTACGTAATACGCAAATGAAAATTGTAGTATCGTATAATACCTATATGTATAAATAAATAATTGTTCATAAAATAACATATACCGAATAAATAATTGATGTTATCATAAAATATTATATAATTATTATTGTGCTTGTTAATCTCAATTATAATTTAAGTATTATGGTCTGCACATGATGAACATGATAACGCCGAGTCCATGGGCGAGTGGTCAACGTCATTTTTTTGGGTTGCGGACCAAACGAGCTTGAAGTACGGACGGATTTTTGCAATCAGTTCATAGATTTCTTTTCTATGACATGGATGTCTGTGATGCCTAATATTTTATTCCACTATCCCTTAAATTACTATGACGTAGTGAGAGTGATCAGCCACCCACTAGTCGTGTGCTAGCCATAACTTTTAATCTCTTCTCTCTTCGAAAAAAGAGAGGGTTGATCAACTGAGTAAAATGCAGTTCTCGTTAAAAAATAATTGTTTGAGTCTATATGCTTCAAAGTGGGAGTGGAGACATAATATAAGTTAATATTTTTGTATTCTACTATATTTTTGTCTAAGCATTGGATGTCCTGTCTAGTCGATATGCTTAAAAAATAAACGCATTTATTTAAAGATCTTTCTTTTGATGAATTTTATTATCAAGCTCTATTTTTTTATTTGACATATTTTATCATAAAATATTTTTCCACATTTAATTGACATTGTTGCATATAAATATATAAAATGCCTTCTGTGTTCTATCTATAAGATAAATATCGATTTTTCATTAACATTTATGACAAATATTTAAAATTTTCTACTATTTTTTTTTTGCATACCTACCTAATCAAAATACGTTATATTTCGGTTTAAACCGGTTAACCGGTTTTATTTCCAGAAAAAAACCGAAAACCGGTTAGTTGGAAAGTCCGGTTAATTGGAAGCCCTAAGTACACTCCTGCGAGGACATAGAACGGGGCTGCCACTGATCACTTTGGATTATAATTAAACCGGGGATCTGGGATCACAGAGGTCTATCTACAGAAACATGGTTTTTAATTCAGTAAGTTATAACAGGTGATTTACTTTTATGCCTCTTACGTTATAATTTCGTTTATGCTCATATCTTGTAAACGTTTACGGTGGTCACTTATAAATCTGATTATGGCATTGCCAAAAACCGAGTTTTACTCAAAACATACATTTTTGTAGTTAGGCCCTTGTAGTCTTCAGTCACTGAAACAGTACTCATAACTCGTTTCTACTTACTTATTTAATATTTACAGCTGAAGCTTGAAATTTGTCAGCTAATGTTTCTATAAATTATTGATATTGTGTACGATTTTGCAAAAAAAAGTATGAACTAATAATGTTTCTAATATTTTATTTCTTTTAATGTGTTAACTTATTGGGGGAAAGGCATTGATTTTAAAAATGTCTTTTTATTAAAACATTTATTATTAACACGAAATTCTCAAGCGTTTAAGCAAAGTTTAACACGAAAGCACAGCAATATGATTGTATTATAAATTGGTAAAAAATCGTAAAGGAAAAAATAAAACGTTTATGAACATAATGTATGTATTACGTAAACACCCATTTTTTGAATAATTTTGGACAAATAATATAATAGATTCAAATTATTTATTTTTGTCTGTTAGTTTAAAATGACTGCGTAAAAACTTATATTTTATACATTTTTCAATTTTCATCAATTTAATGAATTGGTGGATAACAATTATTTTGGGTCAGTTAAGTCGCCACTCGAGAACTACAAAGTTCTAAGTGAAGATTTTTGTCGAATCATAAATAACAATAACATAGTCTTCCAAGTACCATTTACGATAGAGGTGGGGAATCTTTTCATTTATAAAGGCCACATTCATTTATCTGATTCAACATAAGGCCGCAGTAAAGAAAACGTTGACACCGTTTGATAACATTGTTGATCAAAGTGTATGAATATAATACATAAAATTGCGTATTTATAAAAAAATTATCCAAATTATTTTTTTTAATTGGCACAAGTCATTAGACCGCATCAGAGTAGCCAAGAGGCCCTATAGCCGCAGATTCCCCACCACTGATTTACGGTTTTCATTGCTATTTTTGTTTCGCGTAAAATTTACATTTACGTCTTTGTAGTTCTAGGGTAGCGAAATAACCAAATAGTTTTCGGTTGCTTTTATTATGTAACTATTGAAAATATTAACAGTTTATTGTTTCAGCCCTGTGCACATATCGGGCGGGCATCAAGAATTTCTGAACGTGTCCATAAAATATAAACTATCGTTATTATTATATAACACAAGTGTATCATATTATAAAAATTCTTTTTAAAATGACATCACAGTTCTTACAACAACTGCTGTTTCGGGAAATGTTTATATTATATTCTTTGAAAATAATATAACATTAACATGTGTATAATATCAACCTATTGAATTTCATACATGTATAAATAGTTCCAGGACAAAAATATTTATTCCTATAATATCAATTTGGTACTTGCAGTGGCATAACGCATAAATAGCTGCTATTCAAATTACACAATACACATTTGATTTCTTTTTGAAACTTTGTCTTCGATTCGTCACATAGGATACAAAATATTAAATGAAATTATATATTTTTTTAAATTCTAACCAATATCCCAGTCTGCGTAAAAGATAACCGGAATCAGTTACTTTTCACTGTTACTGCAAAATGTTATGAGAACCGATTGACATAAAATTTTATGCAACGTAAAACTGTAAATATTGCAATTCTGCGATACAAGGAGAGAATTAAAAAATTGAAAGTAAAAAATATCTAGCTCTACACATTTAAGTAAATTGAATATCACATTTAATGACTGAATCACAAACATTATCTATTTTTGTTGCATGAATATTAATTATAAAATGTTGCAGTAATTATATTTTTTGTAAAATAACGTTAATCATGTAATGTGGGATTGTCATGAGATTAATGCCAATCGAGCAGAACTGCTTGCTGCGGTTCGTCCTCATACGTCCCCAATAGACCACACTGTCCTGATTACAAGTAAGGTCAATATCATATGGAAAACGGAGATATCCTTAATCCCAATATGATTAAGCTCTACCTCCACGGTGGATCCTTAGTATACAGACACACAGGATATCTAACATCGCAAGAAATTAGGTAGTAGAGCAAGTCACATTTTTATGTTTTTTTTTCAATAGTACATGGGTCGATAGTCGACGTCCGGAGATCGGACCTGAACATCTTTGTATCGAGACAAGAATATTAATCATGTCGTCCCTTTTTTATCGTTATTACGTTATGGAAGGTGGCTGATTTTTTTATCCATATCCGCTCCCAATGTAGAGGATATAGCCTTCTAATGGAGGTATCTCAACAGAAGCTTTCTACGAGAACTGTTTGCTAATCAGTCGATTAACCTCTCTTTTCGAGATTCGGCATGGAAGCCTACAACGCTAGCCGCTGTGCCATAGAACCCGATCATATATATATATTTATATAAAAAAATATTCATTCTGAATGTACTTTTGTTACCCTGTCAGATATACATTTTTTCGATTATCCGGTTCTCTCATTGTTCAAAATAGTCGAGGTTCAACTGGTTCAAATATGTCTAAATAAAATTGTCACTAAGATGAATTTTGAATAAATTTAAAAAACGATCAATGTTTTCATAATTGTAGTTCGATAAATTATGTTTCAAATTTTACTCAAAACAGACATTATAAGTAGTCTGATTTACTATTAACATAATTTGTAACATATATAAAAAGACACTTATCTAACATTAACCCCATAAGTACCTGCATTAATTGTGTCACGTAATAAATAAACAGATTTAGAAATGGATCAATAAATTATGGCTTTATTTTGAGTAATGTCATATACAATGTTGACTTAGTGTGTATAATGATTATGGGACTAAGTCTCTTACTAGTTTCGAGACGATTCGTGATTTAGTCTCGCCGTAAGTAACCGCAAATTTAATTTACCAATTTATTCCCCTTTTGATGTTTATCAAGCAAGCAATCGTTTGTTTGATCAGCTGCTTGTTTTGAAACTAAATTTAATTTTGGGCGCTTACAGCACGAATCCGCACCATTTGTTTAATATAAAATCTTGCAAAATTTGCGGTTTTCTTAAACTTTATATTAATTATTTAATGATTTAATGTTTGCCACGGTTTATATGCAATGGTGTATTAGTATTAGTTTTCCGATTCAAAATGAATCTTTAAACTGCGCAGACGAACAATTGTCATTGTATAATTTACCATGGCAGACATTGTATGTTGGAATTATAATACAAAAATTAAATGGATTTTACTTAATCTGACACAAACAGCGCTATTATTTTTTTATTCGTGTCCGCTCCCTATGTGGTATCCGCATATGGCTTTGTAATGTAACTATCTCAATAAAACTGTTTGTTACTCAGTTGCTCAACCTCTCTTTTTCGAATAGAGTAGGGATATAAGGATAGAGCTAAGACAGGACTAGTAAATAAATAATCGCCTCGTTTTTTACGGATTGAAAAGGTGGAAATGAATTTCAAAACATCACAAACATCTATGTCTTTTTACTAAACTTTTTTATGATTTTATATTTTTTCACCAGTTAAAAATGCTTGCCATGAACTATACTAGCAGTCGGCAAAGTGTGGTCAGCGAGAAAATTATGGCGGTCCGCAGAGAAATTTGACATTATTAAAGTTTTTTTAATTAAATTATAATAAATAGTGTTATGTATGAACTAGGTGCATTTTTAGACACATTTGACCACTTTTATTTCAATATATAATATATTTAACACAAAAGTCCAGTTAGTCGTCCGTGAGCCCAAAAAGTTTGCCGGCCGCTGAACTATACCGCTCATATTAAATAAATGTGAAATTAGTACAAACGAGAAAAACATTTAGTTAGCACTAATTCCAAAATAATCAAGACCGGTTTTGGTTGTCATGAACGTTTTAAACTGAAATTGGAGTATGTGTTAGTATTATTGTACAGAACAATTGTATGTGAATTTTAAAAATATAATATATTTCCCCCAAAACTTGACAATGAACACCTTAATAAAAACATGATTTGCGTTTGTGTGTGTCTAAACAAACAAAAGCTACTGAAAATCATATTTTTAAAAGAATAATAAAATATCCAGTCAATAAACATAAATATTTATTGCTAAGTATGATATTTTTAACATCAAAGGAAGCTGTAAGATATTAAAACTCTCTCGTCTCTATGCATTTGATATTAAATTTTATTTATAATGTAATATGATACAGTAATGTCTTTTTTTCTTTCTGGCGCCATGTTCATTTAGTCTCAGAAGCATTAGAATACGAGTGTTAATTAAATTAAGATACATATATTACATATGAAATAATGTAATTAAACATAATAAAATGCAAGATAACATCATTATTGTGAGTGTGAGTGGGTTGTTGACCTTAGTCACATTTTGGAAATTCTGTACATATTCAAATTTCGAACCTCTGGCATTAATGTTCGACCATAAATAATTTATTCGATTCCAAATTTAAACCAATACCATTATTAAATTTGAAATTATTTTAACACAGCGAGAATATCAAGGATTCCATGCATTAATACAAATAGAGCTTCATAACAAATCAAAAGTATTTTATTAAGTCATAAATTGTACAATAAATACCACTTACTTTGATAATAAATTACATGTTTAGGTAATATTTTTTAACGATAAAAAATACATTATTTATTTCATTGTGGTGTCAAAATAATCTTGTCATTGTAATCTGATATTTTTTAAGTAACATTATTGTGAGTAAAATCATGTATGTACAAATAAACGAGAATTAAACAATATTGATTCATAATTGCTTTTTTACCATAATTTTATCATAATTTGTATCGATATAGTCACGAGAGCCAGAATTTTAATTAAGAAAAAACAATATTCTCTTATCAAATCAAGTATCTGACTGCAATTTCGAATACGTATATTGTATATAATAGTTAAATGATAACGTTTGAAGCATTAAATTGGAACGAATAGAATAGTTACTATATCTGTGTCAATCTAATGAAATATAAAATCTGATTAATCAAATTAAAAAATATGGCTCAACGTGGACTGGTTATGAGTCACTCAATTCTTTTTAGCGCGTCTTCATTTTTCAGGAACAGACTAGTATTATTATCTCTATGTTATCACCTGATTTTCGCATATGTTGTTAAATTGGAATTCAACAATATAGAAATATGTACATGAATTTTAATACTAAATCGTAAAACGATATCAAAAATATGCACATAATAGGTAATTCAACCGCTTCATATCGAAAACAAATAAGCGAGGAGTCATAGACTGCTACCACTCGGTCAAGGTGATGGTAAAATTACTAACCAGTAAAGCAGCAATAAAATTAAATATTTTTCATGTACGCAACTGCTAATTTTCAATAAAACAGGTAATTCATCCATACGCCTAACTTAATTCTCATCAACATAAATGTATATTTATTCACAGATTATATGGGCAATTAAGAGGTGAAATGAGCCAACTGTTAAAATGGTAAAACTTTTTTCTTGGAAGTTCAAGTACAACCACTTACATATTTAGTGTTTTGGTGGATAGCATATTTTTATTATACGGAGATAACTCTATTGCAATGTGTATTAACTGAGCTTAATTCACTTTTTTTCTAACATATCACTTGGCTCACTTCACCTCTAATGGGTAAATATAAATTGTTTTTACATGCCTTTGTCACCAACAAATAACGTTACTGAAAACGACTTTTTTTTAAAAACTATTCGATTGAAATGTATATTTTTGTTGTATTTATTAATTATCGTTTAATACCTTTCACTTTTATTTTTGTGTTTTACTTTCCACTTTGTAAAACACATCATTATGAATATCAAAAAAATATTGACCGCTTGGTCTGTCAGAGAATGGAAGACTTAATGGTAAGGTAAGAAGTTTATAATTTTAAAAAATACAAGAAAATATACCATAAGTTATAATCAACCTTAAAAATTTATGTAAATTCCGTTTAATATTATAAACACAATGATGAAAATAATAATATATAATTAAGCCCATCAGATTACATCATGTCTATAAAAAAGCCCATGTAAGCTTAAAATTCATTCTTAGACGATTTATGTCAGACACAATGGCCGCGGATCATATAAATTTTTGTAGCTATTATAAAACAAAAGTGTCATAAATTTCTTTACCAAAACTTCAAATTAAAAACTTTACTAAGCGTAAAAAAGAATCGCGCATCCAGACTTGCTCTATAAATTTAAATAATGGCGTTATAAAGACGAGTGTCGGTCAAAAGTATTATATTATCTTTTTTTAAATCAGGGTTACCACGCTATTTCAATTTTGTACACTCACTAATTAAACTTTTTAAATTTAAATCGTAAAACTTGTGGTACATTCCTTTTTCAAAAATAAATAAATACAAATGAACTTTTGCATATTAAATTGGTGTAATAAAAATTTGTTTTATATAAATCTCAATTATAAAGGTGGCCATCGCCTAAAGAATATTATTTAGATATATATATATTTAGATATATCCTATAATGTAAATGTATAATAATATCTCTGCAAACTACAAAATTACAGTAGAAACATAATAAAAACGTTTTATTATATTTTAATTAAAACTCCTTAAAATCTACATCATGAAGATTGAAAATTTTATTGCATTTATATAATATGGGCCCATTAGACGTGAAGTGAGCCAAGTGGTAGTTTAGAAAAAATAAGTAAAATGCATTGTAATATTCTACATGTTTTATCATGACGTGAAGTATCGTAAAAGTGAAATAACCCCAGTTATATACGCGTTCGAGTGTTATCTCCGTAAAATAAAAATATGCAATACACCAAAGCATCAAGTAAAGACATGATATTTATTTCTGTCTTTTTAATAACTATTTCGAGAATGAAAGTAAACTAAGTTCCTTAAGATATTCAACCATAGATGGGCTAGAGGGCTCGTGCGAGCCCCTTGGTAATTTTGACTGAACTGTAATTTTGAAAATCTTGGCGTCCATAAAATGACTTTAGTAGCTTTGAATTACTATGCATAGTATTTCAAAACAAATCGTTCTTTTTCACAGTGAAGTGCTCTCGGAGCGCTTAATATTATGTTCGTCTCGATTACATAATAAGATTGAGAAACAGCTGGTTTGTGTTGAATTTTTGATGTGTACATATCGGCAACCCTACATTTCAAAAAATTATTATGTCTTCTGACAAAGAACTAAGAAGTCTTGAAGCGGACATATTATTTACCGTGAGAATATGCTAATTGAAAGCCGTCGCGCTGAATGTTATTGGTCGGCCGGCGACCGGATATAAAACCGAGGGTCGTGGCCACGGCCGGCCCGCCCCGGAGCCACTTCACACAAGTTGCCGGAGTATGGCGAAGATCGTCGATTAAGGCAGGAGAATCCAGTTTTGATCCGCCGGGCGTTTTCTCCGGCTGCGTATGCTTAGCGACCGAGCAATTAATTAACTGGTATTATTTTCGATTACGCGTCGAAGAAAGAGAGAGACAGATATCATTATTGCAAGCTGGCCTTTTCTGACCATGATTTTCTTAACGATATCATAAAAACATAACTCGTGATCTTGTTGTATCATATTTTTAATTCAGAATGTAATAATCGTAACCTAGAACCACATCGCTTTTTAACGAAACTTATTTAGTACAAAGCTGTATTGAATGATTAACAATTCGCATGTTTTCATGATAAAGAAGCTTTTTTCATCGACATACGTATATGCAAAGTAATTGTTATTCAATTTTGTCTTAAAATCTTATTCTGACACGTAGTAATTACTCCTCGTTGAACTTTTCTAGTCGATAGAAGAAAATCGAAAATCAATATCGTCTTCGTTCTGGCCAAAAACGATTATTTTTAAATCCTAACTTTTAGTAAATCTATGTTATGTGTTATTTTGTTTTAATTTTAATTTCGCATTTTGCCAATGCGTCAAATATTTTAAAGTTGAAAGATCATACGAGATATACTCGATGAGAATTTTTGTAAGTCACATGAGATTAACTCAAGGAGAATTGACGTCACAAACACCCATGTCTTAGATCTCAAATTTAAATTTAAAAAATCCTCACATTGACCTTACCGGGAATCGAACCCAGACCCACCTGATCGGTAGAGCAAACTCTAACCAACTAGATCACAGTGGGCGACAGCGGGTGTTATGTTGTGTGTTAATGTTATTATAAGTTACTAGCTGTAAGCCCGTTGACCTCAACGGGGGGATTTTTGTTGCATTTTTAAGAAGTCAGAAAATTACAAACCTATTTATTGAATAAGCCAGAAATTCTAAAAATAAAATAAATATATCTCGGGCCATATATCGACAGCATGCCCTGTAGTATTTAAATTGTAAGTTATTTAATTTTTGGAATAATGTTGAGTTTGCTAACAATTAGTTTTCCTATTAGCAGAAATATACCTCGTAAATTACCTAATTTTTGGAATAATGTTTAAGTTTGCTGACAATTTTTTTCGTAGTGACAAAAATTTCGTAAAATATTAAATCTTTGGAATAATGTTCAAGTTTGCTAACAATCATTTTTCATAGTAGCATAAATCGACCTCGGCGCATATATCGACAGCCCTGCAGTTTTAAATTGTAAATTACTTAATTTTTGAAATAATGTTTAAGTTTGCTAATAATCATTTTTCACATGCAAAATGGTATAAATTAATTGCACATTTTATCAAAACAAAATTATCAATTTTCCATGTTACAATCAAATGCATATTTATCAAATTAATCAGAATAAATTAACTTCACTAATTCACCAAACGGAGCTTATTTTTAGGAATATATGAGTCTTTAAGGGAACCAAACATAAAAATGGTGAAACTTTTCCATTTGACTTTTAAGTGCAATTACGTTTTCAATTAATTTTTGTGGGAACTGTCATCAACTTTTAATTTTATGTGAAAGTTTTTTCAATAAATAAGCATAAAAAAGTAATACAAAATAACTTAGATTATTCCACGTATTGTGCTACAAACTGTGACACGTGTTTCGCCTATTTCAGAGGCATCCTCAGACAGACTTACTTTCAGTAAGTAAAAGTAAGTCTGTCTGAGGATGCCTCTGAAAGAGGCGAAACACGTGTCACAGTTTGTAGCACAATACGTGGAATAATCTAAGTTATTTTTTATTTTATATTCAAATGAACTTCCACAAAGATACCGACGAATCCATCGAAAGCATAAACAATGTATTTTAGAGAAAAAATGATTGAAATTATGCAATAAAAAGGGTGGGTTCAGTTCACTTTTTCCCATCATCCTAACTTGGCTCACTTTGCCGTATTTTAATCTCGTTGACCCCAATCTATCAAACTATTTCGCTTACTTTATTTATATTACTATTTGAGCATAAATTTACCTTGTCCAAAGCATAGACTCGTTTACTCGTTATTTAAAACAAAAGATACAAAACTTTTAAATTATCGGGATAAATTCTAAATACCCTCTGTTAAAAAGTAAAATATTTAATAGCCGTCAGCATATGACACACATGGAATATTTGCATTTAACTGTCGAAACTATATTATGTAAAATATACCACATTCATATTTGACAGACGTCACAATCTTGAATAAAAACAATCGAAGTCAGTTTGTGAATCACAAATATCGTTCCATTTTCAAATGCTTGATTTATATAATGTATTTTTATCGCCTTGATATTTATGACGTTAGCTCAGTTGATAGAGAGCTCGACTGGTAATCCAGAGTTCTGTGTTCGATCCACGGTCGCGGCGTTTTTTTGTATGAAATTTTTTCAGCGATTTGTATCGTCAAATAATAAACAGTGTATTGGGAAAATATGTCTTTAGTATGAATAAAAATATTGCGTCAGCGGAGCTTTGAGAAGGGAGGGGGAAGGGGCAGGGGGAGGGGATATCGCGGACAATCATTCAGACGGACGGACATTATCGAGTATTAATATATAGATTCTTACAACAATATCACTGTAATCTTTTTTTTATGTATAAAAAATATTTGCCAGTATTACACTTAAAAAACATTTGAATTTGTAACATATTTTCATTTCTACACCTTTTTGACACATGTATTATTTATTCT
>CM062832.1:5401063-5461286 GCA_031772345.1 Himalopsyche anomala | reverse complement strand
ATTCCTGTGAATTTTTATACAATAAAAAGAATGATTGATCATTTCATTATGCATTTAACTATCTTACACTTGAATTTTTATTTGAAATATTTTAAGCGGAACTATTCCGTTGCTTTCTACAAACATAGATAAAGTTTGTGGCTAAAACTATTTCATGATATAACTCCCTTTATATGATTTTTTATTTAAAATCGTGTTTGTATGAGTTTGAAAATCTTTTTTAAAAATGCAAAGGTGAGTTATTCGCAGTTTCTTTAACCATATAATTATTTTTTTTACTCTTTGTAAAAAGGCAATGATTGTAAAAAATACAATAAAAATAAATAATCTACTATGAAGCTTACAATGTATGATATCAGATTAACTATTTATGAAATTGTTATTTTTCGAGTTTGTATCCCCATACGTATACATTTATATATTGATTTCATATTATTTACTATCGATCATTACGTCACAAGAATGATCAACTGATCAATAAACTAATCGCGAAATATTGGATAACAAGCAGTTTACGAAGGAAACATCGGATGTTCCACATTGGGAGCAGCCACGTCTCAAAAAATGATGCATGGTATGGATTCGGGCAAAATAACGAGTATAAAACGATTGTAATGATTTGACATCCTTATACCGTACGATCACAGGATCTTGTATCTTAGCGTGTGTAAATCACAGCCTACAATCACGGGGACAACATGTCGAGTTTCCCTTCTCTCCCACGGGTGACGATGCTACCCGTTTTAATCCGAAACCGCGACACCTGTTACACCTGCTAAGACTTCGGCAACGATTCTCAATAATGGCTGAATCAGGACCCCATAACAACCAAGTTCGTAGTGTGGATTTTTGACGAAACAAATTTAACAATGGATACCATTAACGGTGTTAAGATTACGTCATTGTTACTTTTGCTTCGCAAATATTTTACACTTAGAACCTTGTAGTTCTCGAATCGCGAAATGTATGTTTATCTTGATATATCTGATTATCTATACAGCATTTCATGTTTTATAATAATATACAACAACTTTGTCGGGTACATATCGCCTGTGGAAAGGAAAAAGGACGTATCCCTCAATTTTCCAAAACAGCTTTTTTTTGATAATCAAAATGTATACAACTTGGCACACATTCTATCAAAAGGATGGAAGCTGAAAATGCCGAATAAATATCTAAAGTTAGCTTTTAAGTTTGAAAAAGATGATCTTGTAAAAAATTAAAACCAAGAAAATCACTGAAATAAAGGTTTTTCTTAAACAATTTCTTTAATTAATATTAGGTTATGTCTAATATATTTTGAGAACCTTTGATCGAGAGGTGATGAGTGTGTGTGTGGGTGTGCTGTTCAATGCTGAGATCAATTGGCAATACTCGTTTATTGAAACCGGTTCTGGTCGTCTTAGAAAACCTTTTCGTATATCATTATTTAATTCTTACCGTGCAATTACTAAGAAGTAACATTTCAATTATATCATATTTTAGGCATATGTATCAATGTATGTATTAAGTAAATCAATATATAAAAAGCTATAGGAATGGACGACAACTATCTGTTTGCTGTTGATAAATATACCTGTTGACGGTCACCAATCTGGTCTGGTAATCACCAGATCTGTGCCTCTACGTAGAAGATATTAAAAAAAACACTTTTTGTATTAATTCCTCATTCGAGTATATATAAAAATAAAAGATATCACCAAGTTAAAATCTATTGATTAACATTACTAATGATTTGGTTTTAATGAAGTTTAATCAGCAAAGAAAATATTTCCCCAACACACTTATTTACTAAACGTCAGTTCAAGTCCATCCGTGCACTTGAACTCCTGAAGATGCTAAAAGGCGAAACCCGGGTCACTAATGATAAAACTTGTATGAATATATAAAATTTAAAAGACTTGAATTTAATATTGAAATTCTACTTAGCAGCTTCAGTCAAAATCTTTGATTAAAAACTGTAGTTCAATTGACTTAAATGGTATCATTTTTGATTTTATTTGCATACACAAAAAAAAAAATATAAGTAAAAGTTGTTAGTTTCTTCCGACTCTGACTCCACCTTCACAGTCCTGTATTCTTGTAAAAACAAGACGTATTGCAATTTGGTATTTAATCTTATTGATAGAAAATATCAGAGCTTCGAACCGGAACTGAACCGAAAACCAAAAACCGTTAAAACCGTTATTTTTGCCGGAACGAAAACCGGAACCGAACCGAAGAAAAATATCGGTTTTTTTCGGTTCAGCGCGTATTTCGGTATTTTGGGCAAATCGGTAAATTCCTGGGTTTTTGGATTCGAGCTGAACCGAAAACAGTTATTTTTGCTGGAACGAATAAAAAAGCGGTTCGAAGCCCTGGAAAATATCCTAGAGACAAATATTATTACAAATCAATTATATCCCAATACCTTACAATTTAATAGGATTAATATATGCAGTGTCGCTTAATTAAGGTGAATTGGCTTAATATGAAAGAGTCGTTGTTATTACGTTGCACAAAATTGTATTGGTTACCTTTTGGGTTCATAAATAATTGTATCTGGATAATCAAATTGTTCTCGACTTTAAACTGTATTTGTAATAAAAAGTTTTATATGTATTACCTTTTTTGTCGACTGGCAATCAAGTTAATAATGATCCTTGCGGTATCATTGGCTTTTTCAGTCTATGTATCGTAAATTTTGTCTTTTATTACCTACGCGGTTACTAAATATACCGAAATCCACACACTGTCGTTTGTATTGTGTGTTCAGTTACCTCGAAGAATTCCTTGTAAGAATCGTACATTTTTTTATCCATGTCCGCTCCCAATGTGGAGCATATAGTATCATAATGTAGGTATCTTAACAGATGCTTTTCTAAAAGAACTATTTGTTACTAAGTCGCTCAACTTCTCATTTTCAAAAAGAGTTGTTGGCAGTGTTCCCTCTGAGACAAAAGGTTAGCTGCGCGGAAATTTCAAAGGCTGCGTGGGCCGATCAAATATTAATTGAACTGTCTTGTAGTGCGCACCAATCAGGAATGAGTGCGCGGGGGCTTCCCAACCGCTGCGCGACCGCGCGCGCGCAGCTTAGAGAGAACGTTGATTGTAGGTATCCCTACAAGGATAACGCTAGGACAAAACTTTTTACAGTGGCTTAAACTTAGACTCATCTGTTCGGCAGAGCAAATCCAAAACCAACTAGACCAGTGATACTTAACCTTTTTTGTCTAGGCCGCATGCCAGTTTTTGCTTCATTTTTTGGGCCGCAGCATATTAATAGTAATACATAAATATAGCACATATATATAGTGACATTACATAAATGTAAGTATACGAAAATACAAATGTATCAAAAATAATCATACGTTTAAGTAACAACACCAGAAGTTTGAAAAGACTGAAGAATCTGGTGACTATGATACTTTTGGGACACATAAAGAGTCACAGGTTGAGTATCGCTGAACTAGACCATAGAGTGCTAAATTGATGTATAATTTAAGTCTCTGTTGCGGGATGACTATATTCCACAGGGATATTTGGAAAAAATGTGCTCATTTTTTTTCTCATAATAATTGTTATAACAGCTCTTACTAACAGTTAGATCTCAAATTTCAATAATATAAACATGACATTGAACTTACTGGGACTTGATTCAAGACTCACTTGATCGGTATGGCTAAGCTCATACCAACTAGGGTCTAGTCCAGGCGTGGGGAACCTGCGTCCTTTTGGCTAATCTGGTGCTGCTTTCTGGCCGATTTTCTTATTCCGTAAATTTTTGTAATTTCGTAAATTCTTGGTATTTTCGATGTCAAAAAAAGGGTCCCACGCTGGTAATTTTGGGAAATCCACAAATTTTTAGGCTTTAGAAATTGGTATGAAATTGTTTCCGGCCAAAAATTTCCTAGTCAATGTTTACAGCGGCCTTCATGTTGAATCAGAAAAATGAATGCGGCCTTTGGAAAAAAGGTTCCCCACCCCTGGTCTAGTCACTAGACCAGGGGTGGGGAACCTTTTCATTTATACGTAAGACCGCAGTAAAGAAAACGTTAAAGGCCGCATCAGAGTAATCAAGAGGCCGCAGGTTCCTCTCCACTGTACTAGACCATAGAGTGCGACATTGATATTTGCAATACTGGTATTCAATTCGACAAATCGGTATTGACATATTGGAATCTCTAATAAAAACCATTATTTATGCTTAGTGATTGAAATTCTTCAACCGCTTCCGTGAGCCCATTTTTTAACACCTCCATGCCCATGATTCAATCGTAAATAGTTGAGCCATTGCATCATTCAATATTTCTCTTAATATTGTCAATAAGTATTTATCATTCTAGGTATTCTAGCATGTATACATTTTTAAAATTATTTTTAAGCTTCTAACTTAGGTTTTAATACTGTCAATAAACAGTGAAACTGAGATGCCATCATGGCAGGGAACGTGATTTTTTAGGATGGCATGTTACGGGTTAAAGTAATGATAGTAAAATCCACTACACTTTATACCGAATTCAACGTATCAAGTTCTGCAAATGTATGTCTTTACGACGCAATAAATCAACGTCTCATAAATACGCTGTGCCAGAATTGACCGCAGGTAATTTACCGCACGGCAAGACGTTCAATCTCAAATAAGTGTCAAAATATCTAAACAATCTGTAGCAAAACTCGAAATTAAACTTAATTGAAGACATTTTCCTAATATTTATTTATTACTTATAAAATATGTATCCCAATAGACTTATCTTAGAAAGTCTATAAATAATTAACTATTCTCTTCCACCAATACCCAGATGACGTTATTTTGGTTAAGTAATCTTGAAAGGTGACCAGTTATACAGTTACCTTAAATCAGTGATCGCCAAACGGTCGCTCGCGAGCTACCGATAGCTCGCCGAGGCTTTTTCGGTAGCTCGCGTAGGATATTTTATCATATTTATAAATTTGGGAAAGGAGTGATTTTTTTATCACTTCTATGAAATTATATGCAATACTTAAATAAGCAATCTATTGTTACCTAATACATTTATAATATGTAACAATATGCAATTTACTAAATAATGTAAATGGCTAAAAATGTACTACTGTTTATACTGAAGCTGTCGTTTATATGAGTCAAATTGCAGATATATACTAATTTGATCGGAAAATATTGTTTCCTCCTAAATTAACAAGGGGCTCGTTCGAGCCCCTCCGAGCCCCCTTCCAGCCCACCCCTGAGTATATAAACGTATTATTATTATTGCGTATAAGAGTGACAAATAAATACACCCATCTCCAGAACACCGTGAATGAGATTAAGCGAGCCTCTTGTTACCGTATTGGCAGCCCACCGCTGCATCATATTGCCAAAAACCGTAAATTGACCATTCAAGTACAATACCGAAAATTAACAATGACTTGTCATAGCTGTAGCTGAAGAAAATCTGGCTTAAATTTACTCTATACACAAATATAGTAAATCGTACTCTAGCACACTCTTAGAATGCCGTATAAAAGTGCCGCGCTTAGTTACATTGTATGGAGACAGTCTAATAAAAATAATATTTTTTCTTATTGGACTATTATGGCACCTGATAATAAAATCTGAAGCGTATACATATGTACCACCAAATTCTTCTCCAAGCAACATTTTTTTTAATATTCTAGATCTCAAGATAGCAATTTTAATCCAATTCTTCAAAGTAGGCGTCGCAATTCTCTGTTTGTATTTGGTTCAGAAATTGGCCACCTCAGCATTTTCGGCTCTTGTTATTTACGTCGTATTATTAGATTAGATTAGAGGTTTGGTCGCAAAGAAGGTGTAACCAAACCTGGAGTACGCTGAAAGCATCAAGTTGACGCAGCGATGACGATTCTTCTACACTCAAATTACACCTTCTGTTTGGGTGACCATGTTTCCTATGTGATTTGTCATATTTCGTGGCCACCTAGAAATCATAAGAAAAACTGTGAAACTGGAGATAATATAATAATTGTTTTCTAGGAAGCAGCAACGAATAACTTATAATTGATAGTAATTACTGATCGCTTAAAATAGTTGTCATCGATTTAAGTGAAGGCTGTGGAGTCGTGAAAAAAACAGTGATTCCGACTCCGGAATCAACAAATACTACGACTCCAATTTATAAAGAAGCAGAGTTGTATATTATACTTTTTGCTATTTTTTATGTTTACTAAAATGTTAATATATTGTATTTCATTTTTTTTTAAAGAGGTGACTATCCCCCTTTTTACGACTTAACGATTTCAACTCCGACTCTACAGCCTTGATTATATATTTAAAAAATATTTTCACAAAACTCATGAAAGCATTAATCATTCCGTTAAGCAAACCTATTTTAAGTTATTTAAAAACGATTTCTACATTGTTTACTGTTAATCTTTGCTGAAAAGAAAGTTTAAGTTGCAAATAATAAAAGGAAAGAGAGCAAGATACGGAACAATATTGTATCATAGTTAGCATCACTCTATGAACAAAACTAATGTCCAATGCTTCTATCACCAATTGAATCAAGATTTACTTGAGAAGTACTAAATTGTTTTTTTTTTTTACTTTTATATGGCTTGAGCCTTGAACCATTCGATTGACATCGCTACGGCAAAGCTGCTACAGGTCATAACTAATGAATTAAAATATAGTTGACGGCAATTTCCAAATTATAAGCAATAAAACAAAAACGGTGATTTCATAACAATAATTGATTGACTACTTGTTACTGTTCATACAATTTTAAACTACTTACACTGAATCAGGAAAATAAATACCAAATCATCTTTGTTCTTCTTCTTTCCGTTTCTCAATAATCGGAAAGGGTACATAATCATGGAAATTCTGCCTCAAGTACTGGTTTTGTGGAAATTTGTATCATAACGTATTATTAACACTAGTCACTCGTGAAATCTATCTAACCTCAAAACTCGAATGCTATCGACTCGTATTATTTCATTAGTTAGTGTATATCATCGATCCCAATTCTTGTGTACAATAATTAACACAGAAATTTGATTTGCAGAAAGATGCACGCAGCCGATAAATATGTCCTGAAAATTTGAAGAAAATTATGTTCATTGATTTTGAAAACTTACTGCTTACTTTATTTTCTGTCAAGTTTATCATGGAAAAAAATACATCATTGAACCTACCTTCGTTCAAATACCATTTAGGACATGAATGGACGAAGGTGTTATATACTTCTTATCTCTGTAGTGATCGCGCCCTTCCGTCTGCGAACGACGGTAAGGGGATGCAATTTACAATTTTTCAAAATCTTTATCGATGAAGGAGACTGGAAGAACCTTGACGCTAGCGCGTCCTGGTACTTGAAGCTCCATAAATTTGATATCCAAAAAAAAAAAAATATACTTCTCCTCCATGTAGACGTTTTAATCGGTCGTTACGGTAATATTTGAAGAGGCTACGCAACTTTATTTTTTATTGAGTAATGAAAGAAGGAATAGTTAGCTCTTAATACCAGCATATATATTTAAATCCTTATGTTATTATATCCGTGTGATCCTTAGTTACAACTAGGGTATCCAATCCCGGAGCCTTTTCCAATCCCTGGATTTCGGGATTGATTAATTTCAATACCCAGATTTTCACAGAAACTCGTTTTTTTTTTGGCTCACCGGCGAATTTGAAATCCACAATTTGCCAATTTTGTGTCAATTTTCGGGATTTCTATCCCAGGATTTCGGGATAAGAAATTTAAAGGGGATCCCGGGATGCCCTAGTTACCACTTAACACATCATTAGTTTAATTACTGTCCACGATTGAAAAAAAATTGCGCCACTATAACTTGACTTTAATTTACTCAAAATGTGATTTTATAATATGTGTCTTTCGGCCACTGCTGTTTTAAATTATTTTGTATGTTATGTTTTATTTAAAACATTTTAATGAGCTCGGCCTAGCAAAACCTTTCAAGTTAGGATGCATTTAGAAATCGTATGGTCCCTGCAGACAAGGAAAGATTGTTCACGTGTTATTTATGACTCCGAAATTGATGTCCAATGGTAAAAGCGGCCACCACCGCCGCACTCCAATTATCTTGATGTGATCAAATGATCCAATTCCGAAGTATCGACACCAATAAACATAGGGCTGTTTGGACTGACAGGTGTCGCAATGTTTTTGTATTTTTCGGCGACATTCGTTGCTACGCGGGGTGTGTTTTTTATCACGCTTACATTGGGTTATATAACATTTCAAATAAATTCAAACCAAAACAATATATAGAACGAAGCGGTTCAAATACTTTCGCGAAATTTTTGCAAATTGCGTAATTTTCACATAAATAAAGCTGTAGAAATTTAAGGCATTTTAATGAATGAATATGGAAAATTCCAATTCATCTATTATGTTTTAAAAAGCATTAAATTTATAAATCATACAAAAATATTGTTTTTTTGAGAAAGCCATTTATCTAGAATTGTATATCGCCATATTTGTAAAAAAAATAAGCATTCTTAATTTGGAGAAATCCGATTTATATTAATAGAAGTCGTTTTTATTATTTTTACTTTAGATGAGAACAATCAATGTACTATGCAAGAGCTTATTTTTAACAAATATTAGCTAGACATAAAATCCACAGATAAAATACTCTTATTTTACGAAAAACAATAATACAATAAACACGTTATAATATTTTGTATAGCGAAATAAAATGCATTCGAAAAATATTTAAAAAATGATAAAAGCAGTTTTATTGTTATTTCTTGCCATAAACAATATTTTGGATTTTTTCATTTGGCACCTTGTACAAATATTATTAATTTAACGAAACATCCTTCTGAAGTTCTGATTGACGCTCGCGTATGAAAATTCAACATTGACTCATTGTACATATTTAAAATATTTTATTTTGTTGAATTCAATAACTTAGCTATTCTTATTAAATTAAAGTCCTTTCACGCATAATTATATTGATAGTCGGCTAGTTTAATGCCAATAAAAATCTTTTTTGTTCAATTTTATTAAATATACATATGTACTATCGATTCATCTTTAGTCAATCAGTAACTCAAAAAACTTTGAATGCATACAATATCACCGGATATTAAATAAAGTATAATAACAAACCATCACATTTAAAATTTTGCTGATTTAATACCAGGCATATTCTATGTATGTATTCATATTAATAATACAGGGACGTCCACCATTTCCGTTGAAAAGGGTTAAAAACACCTATCGCTAATTACCATACGTCGTTACCCTATAAACGTACTATTATAAAGCAATTTTGACGCTGTCTTTTATATGATACCATTATTAAATATGGCATACTATTCCGTTTGCTGATTGACACCCTAATCGTGATCGCATAGTGACAGTAGGTGAAAGACAAATTAAAGAAAATAACAGCAAGCAACCCTTATTCGTTACTGTTTGCCACCTTATTTTACTTTAGACCTTTTTAACAACAACCCTTACGAAAATAAACAAAAGTAAAAAAAATGTTATAATCGAGGTAACATAATTTAATTCATACCATGAAAATCTTTCATATGTTAATAATATGAGGGTTTGTGTTTTGACAGATTTTACAATGTTAGTATGTAATTTATGATAATTATTTGTGATTCCATCCTGTAGTTTGAAACTAGAATCTGTGAAGACCTTGAAGATATCATCCCGTTGTACCTTTGTTAACTTGTACCACTTGGCTCCCATTTGCATGGTATAGAGCTCGAATTCCCGAATGGAAACATGAATGAATTGTTTATTTAATCGATTTATGTTGAGATCTTAAAAATAAATAGACATAAATTCTTACCTAACTTTAATTTATTAAACGAACAGGTTGTATTTGTATCATCTCCTTGTTATATCCGTTTCATTAACCTAATTCTAGTCTATGCTAACTGATTTTTTATATTATTTAAAAAAAAATATTTCTTTTGTGAGAATTGATATGGTTTTCAAAAATGTCTTTTTCAGAATCTTCATTGTTGCTGATTTTGTTGAAGTACATCAATTACATGGAAGCGGGAAAAACACTAAATCATCATTAATTTATTCACTTTAGTAATGTAGTTTCATTTTGTCTAAAATTTCCCAAATTTTAATTGTGTTTATAATTGATATCATTTGCCACTTATTATTGATGATTTTTTAATTGTATGTTATAGGTGTTAAGCATTTTAATTTTAATTTTGTGTAATTATAATGTAATTTGTAAATCCTTTAAATTGTTAGTAATTGCTTACACCTTTTATTTCAATTTAACTTGTATAAATAGCACTGTTTAATTTATTTTCCTTATCAGTTGATAATGCTCGTGAGGAGCGAAACCGGTCCTGATCAAATAAAATTTTAAGTGGAAAAAGTACTAAAAATCTTGTATTATTTTTATTATAATGCCATTCCACCAAGTATTGACAGTGAACACCTTAAAAGCGATTTATGTTTATTTTAGAAAGACACAGATGTATAATATAAAAACGTCATCACTCTTTTTTCATCTTATATCTCATAGTGAATGCGAATTGTGGTGTAATTCAATTTGCCTTTTTATTGTATCCGAAAAGAGAAGTTGAGTGGATAGCTTTGTTACTTGACCAAGGTATTATGGTTTTTCATATTAATTATCATTATTTAAATTATCAATACCGGTATTACAATAAGTCTTAAAATAATAATACACCATTAAAAAGGGTCATCAATTCTGTAGCCTGTCAATAATGATACAACTTTTGCTTGATTAAAAATATTTCAATTGGTCGCGAATAATTTTATTAAAATACTATTTTCGCTATTGATAAAGCATCATTTGTTTAATACCGGAATTGTAATCTCTATTTTTGATTCACATTTCGAGCAAATAAAATAGTAACACAAAATTCAAGAACATGGGGATCATTGATACCTTTTTGTCTTCAAACTCCAAAAACAGTATTTTGTCTATACCTTGCATTTCCAATTGCGATCGTATATCCGATTTCACTGTCTTATTATCGTGTTGGGAAATGATAGAATAATTCAATCAGATATACCAAAAAATGACAGAAATATCCTTCTTATACAAAAGACACATGGCCTCAAAAATAAATAAACATATATTATATATGTGAAGATTTTTCATACTTAGTCAGCAAAATAGAACCCAAGTGTATTGCATACTTGACGGTTTTCATAATTGTAAGTAATTATATTCAAACACATATCATACCAATTATATTCTTATCTTTTTAAATGAAGTTTCAAATAAAAATTACAAAACATCCCTTGTCATTTTGGTCGTTATCTAAAATACAAGTGTCATTTTAATAGCAGTTGGATAGATACTTATTATTTTTTATCTAACATCAGTGTGGGATTCGAACCCTTTGTCTAACACGTACTGCCTAATACTTCCACGTCCATTGAACAACTGACCACTGGAGTGCGAATCCAATTGCGTGTGGGGGCATTGTGACAATCGCGTGACCAGTTGCCACCTGATGGTATAAAATAAACTATAAGTGACTCCTCCCCGTCAGGCAACCGTGAAGATTTATACCACCCATCCTTCTTTTTTCTCTCTCTGTTTATCATCAGTGACGTACAAAACTAAATTGAAAATAATCTGTTTCAGTTATTATCGAATACAATAAAATAGATAACAAAATGTTTCGATGTATGTCTTGCTCAGACTCTTAGGCGTCCAGTACCAAACACAATCAAGTCAATTTCATTTTATTTTTTAGTCCCGAAAGTTTGTTTGATTATTTGAGTTTATTTTAATGCGAATTAGCTGTAAGAACAACAAAACCCAGACACTAAACGGTAATTTAATAAACGGTAAGCTTTTACATTCCAACCAAAATACTCGTAATACTCTGTTCTTCTGCGTACTTCTGACGGTTTGCAAACTGTTTTCGAATTTGGAGGAGACCGTCTTTTTTGACGTCACCGAAAAGGCGAAATCGGGGACCGACAGACAGACAGACGGAAAGACGGACATTATCGACCATTAATATATAGATTATATATGTTCTCGAAATTCACGGAAGCTTTCGAGATCGACTAAATTTTGCTTTGGGATCGACCGGTCGATCGCGATCTACCGGTTGGACACCCATGCGCTAGAGTGACGCATTTCTCATGGCTAATAGAAAATATTTTATAAGAATACTCAATAAGCGTATGAGATATGGAAACTCGCACATAATTGCAAAAAGGTGGTACGCCAATGCAATTTATTACCCCTTTGTATAATATTTTATCATTGTAGTGCGCGATTTGAGTCGTCAGGTGCAAACTAAACAGCTGTGGCCTACAATTCGTATTAATAATAAGGGTGGACGCTACTGATTAATATTGGATTCCTGTATTAATACTTCCAAATCGATTAGTATGACTGTTATATTTTCATTTTTATCAGGTTTTCAGATCGTACTTCCGCAATTTCCGCTTGTGTAATATTTTATGAGGGTCGAATCTGAAGTGCAATATGATGATTTTTAACCGTTACAAAATTTATAGACAACATGCAATATTGTTTTGAAATTATAGCTTATTTCTGACTCAGAAGATATTATTCACGGATTCAAAGTCCGAAATGGAAAAGTCAATTAGTACATTATTATTGATTTATGGATTTGCATCAAAAGGCATGGGTTTATGTGATGTGAACATGACTTTCCACCTCACTAGTTTTTTAATACAGAACGTTAAAAGAGTTACAACTATTTTCCTTTGCCAAATATGAGGTTGGGTATATGAACCACAACCAGGTCTCATAAAATCAATGATCCCTCAATTGCGCGAACTCCAAAAATATTCGCGGCCTCTTATTCAAATTGCGCGGACGCATTCTACTGTCGTTGCTGTGCGGGCGTCCGTTCTGCACTGCGCTGCTGTCTGTGTCGTGCATACAGTCGTTGGCGGGCGACTATGCATTTTACCACCTAGTAACTAAATATTTCGTCCATTTATTTTTTGCATTTTTTTCTATTTATTCTTAGTTTTAGCAGTTTTCCATTTTTCGCAAAAAAAACGTAAGTCTTATTTTTATATTAGCTTCAGTATCCCAATTGCACGAACTCCAATAACGCGGCCCATCTTTCGCGTAATTGGAGGATTCACTGTACCGATAAGCTGCTTCATTAGGGACGTATATCGGAATCGGTACATAATGTATGTAAATGCCGGATTCACGGCTTACGTCATACTTACACTCTTTGGCTTAAAATTCATATTGGTATTTGACAACGTTTTCTTCGCCTCGTTTTTAATTTAACTCATTGAAAGATAAGATTAAATCTTTTGATGTTCTCAAATAATAAATAATTTAGAATTTAATTATAAACGAAGTACTCGTTAGCACAATACAATCATTATCTTGGCGATTGTTAGCATTAGTTTCGAAAGAATTTGCATATATTATTGCAAGTATTCATTATCCTGCATTGAATACTTGAATAGAATGGAAGCCATTATCGTTATGTGGATGTTTCGCTTGCAAGTTGCAATCGGTTGGGTCACCACTCACCGGTCACCGAGCACCAGTCAGCTGCACGCAATGCACGCAATTTCGTTTCCGTGTCAACTATTTCACTGCACTTTTGCCGTGACAGGAAATGCATAAATAAACGCATCGTCATGTGTCGGGTTCTAGACATCATCCCCATTGCATTTGGCATGCGAATTCAACAAAATAAAATGGTAGGTCACAGAAATCTTCCCAGGGTGTTTGACGTAGTATCTACCACCTTTTACGTACCCTGTAACAGACGTTTTACAATAATTAATAGTAACAAGTATTAAGTTTATTTCAAATACACATATTATCAATTATAACTTATCATTTAAGAAGGAATGTCTGTTCTCATATTGCAGTAAAACGGGATGATATCATCTCCACATTCTCCACGAGTGATTTTCGTAAACACAATGCACTAACAATTACAATGTAAATTTCCACCACCGCGCATTCAGTCCGATGCAGAGCTGTGCGAGGTTGATATATTTTTTTTAATGTAAAAAAGGGAATGAATGGCATCACAGCTAACGAAAATGCCATATAAAATTCCGAAATATAGTCAACATACGGTATAAAATCAATTCAAATGAGTTGAGAAGAAATAGCAAAATATTCACAACTAATGTTAATAAGAAGCAAGCAATATTCATACGTAATTTGGCTACCTCTCAAAGCAAAAATGCATTCTAAGTTGATAGCAAAATATTCCATATTTTAACAATCTACGTATGTACCGATTTACATCAGTACGTATGAATCGATGCTAACTTGGTCTCTTCAGAAAATTATATTAGTTTCGCAATTAATTATCACCATACTTTACTTGATTAAAAGGACGGCTTTAAACCTTGAAAAGGTGCACCATAATTTAGTTATTATTTTACAAAAAATATCCTTCAAATTATTCAAACAGTCTAATTCATGGGTGGCCAACCTTTTCAGCAGCCGGGCCAAATTTTAGAAATGAGATTTCCTACCGGGCCGTTTTTTTTTCTTAAATTTCTTTTATTATTCAAAACAAACAAGAAATATATTGTTTTTTTTAAGAAGATATATCAAAAATGAGAATCAAACATATTTATTAGATTAGAGTTAGGTAATACAAAAATAAAAAAAAATATCATAAATATTAGTGAGACGTCTGATTTTGTTTGTCAGAACTAAGTGCATCAATGTTGATAACGACAAATAGCGAGATCATCGATAGAGCATGTTTGTAAAATGCAGGATATTTCTCCTTGTCCAAATATGTTTTGTAATTGAATTTCTCCTTTAACTGTGCATCACAACACATTTCACCATGTTCTATTTGTAAAATTCCTGACAATAAATTCACATCTACAGAGAATGGCGTTGCAAATGCAGCATAAAATGTATTATTGAAAAATAAATAACTACTGAATGAGATTTTTTAAAATGAGCTGGGATGAAAATGGTTAAAAAAATAAACGTGAATTCTATAAAATTTAGACTTGTACTGATACTATTTTACCACAATTCATTTGACAAGTACTCCGATATACCGACGACCCATTCCATCATTTTGCCGCACTTTCACTTAAAATAGTCATACTTCATTTTTTTTAAATTTCACCACCTCCCAAATAAGTACCCACTTAAAATGGCAGACTGAATAAAAAAATATTATTAACGACCGAAATCCAAAATTTTGCTAACGGTAATTTACATAAAAAAATTAAAATGGAAACGCAATTCACACAGGAAGCGGCCCATTATTTTGGCGTAACTTTCGTTTTTACCGTCGCCCCGCAATTATTACAAAATATGTATACTAATAACATATAATGTCACATAGTAACTTCATTAAAGTGATTATTTACGACATGCTTGGAGAGATACGCTCATATACGTGGCCTCAAGGACTAGAAATATTTTATTTTTAAAAAGCATCCAATGCGATGCGATTATTAACACGAACGTCTCGAGTAAAGTTGTATCATTAAAAATATTAATTAATTATAACTTTCGATGAAATTCATATCTACCATATAATCCAGAGAGAGCAAACTTTTCGGATGAAGGGCCAAATTCAGGAATTCAAAATGAGCGACGGGCCGCAAGTAAAATACCATTTTATATGTCTTCTTCTTCTTTGGCCATGTTCGCTCCCTATGTGGAGCATATGACCGCCACGCGGCACCTCCATGTTTCCTTTTCTCCCGACAATTGCTTTGCTTCCTCCCATGACATGCCAGCATACCTCAGTTCCGCCGAGTAAATCATATGGATAGTACCCGACGGACGTCCGGGACGCCGGAATCCTACCGGTCAAAAGAAGAGGCAGGCAGGATTGAGGTTTTCCGGAGACATCCGCAGCACGTGACCCAGCCAGTTCCAACGTCTCTTCATAGCCACTGACGTGATGGGACGCTGTCTTGTACGCTCCCTTATCTCTGAATTCCTCACAAAATCAAACCACCTCACCCCCATTATCCGACGCAAGCATCTGTTCTCGAAGCTCAGTATACGGTAATACAGTATTCTGAGTCTTCGTCAGGTGCCATGATTCGCAACCGTAAAGCAGTACCGTCATATTTTATATGTACACCATTTATTATCATGAAAAAATATATTATAAAAAATAATCTAATGACATGAATGGCACTGTTTTACGTATTTTTATTTTTTTAAATTCAGGTGTTAGTTTCGTAGTTCAGATTTTTAAAACTGCTTGTAATTGTTCATCGGTGTTGTTTGTTCGTAAGGGGTTTTTATCCAGGTTCATGATTGAAAATGTTTGTTCATATATAATAGGTTGATCCAAAAATAACGAGCATTTTTTAAGCTGGTTGAATTTGTCAGAATTAATTGCATTATAAAATTTGCAGACTTCTTCATGGCGGTACGATATCCTTAAATCAGGCTCACACTGCAGATCTATTAATAATCTCAAGCTGTAGCTTAAACTTGTTATATTTATTTTCAATCTTTTTTAAAAAGGCGTTAAAAGATAAAAACGTGTTTTTCTTTCAAAAATATAATATTGCTCGCGGGCTGCAGAAAAATACCCAACGTGCCGCGGTTTGCCCGTGCCTGATATAATCGGTAGTTGGTACAATAAACTCGGTATTTTTTTCCATAATGATAAAACCATCTTATTATACGAGTGACGAGTCGAAACGCAATTCGATACTTTTTCAAACAGTCTTATCAATATTTTTTTAATACATGTCCGCACCCAATGTGGAGCATATGGCCTCCTAATGGAGGTATCCCAACAGAAGTTTTTTCTACAAGAACTGTTTTTTACTCAGTCTCTCAACCTCACTTATTTTCAAAGTGAATAGTAGGGATAGAAAGATAAGGCTAGAACAGTCTTATCTTTCTATCCCTGTCGCCTTCTGTGGCCCAGTTGGTTAGAGCTTGCTTTACCGATCACGCAGGTCTTAGTTCGATTCCCGGTAAGATCACAGTGAATTTGAGAATTATTCAATTCAATGTTGTGATCGAAGACTGGGTGTTTGTGATGTCAATTAACATTATTTCTTCTAATCCTGCTCCTTCAAAAACTGGGTGTAGCAATAGCGATTAATCAACCACTATCAATATAAAGCCACCAAAAAGAATTATTTATTACCGAAATATTATAATGTTTACTTTGTTTAAAACTGAAGATCAATCCAAATAAGCTTGGACATCCAATAATTCGGAATCTTTTATCAGAAAAATTAATTAAAAATAATTGATAAAACCTTATTCGTGTAATCGTGCTCGCCAACCCTATTTTGATTCGTACAAGCTCTAACTAAAGCGAAGTTATGTTATCCTTGGATTAGAATTTCTCGGTGCAAGAAAATTCATAGTGCACTTGTAATTACTGAAGTGTAACGTGACTTGCAAAGGAAGTTTAGCTGTCGGATAGATTGCACACCCTTTTGCCTTAAAACAAATTTATAATTTCTAATTAAACGCTTTAGTGCAGTTTTAGCGGCGGATTTAGTTTCTATGTGAAATAATTCACGTGAACTAATTTGAGTAGTATGGCGAGTAAGGAAGGAACTTGAGATAATAAATAATGCATCTCATAAACATGACGGTAAATCTTGGTTGAAGTTAGCTTTACCTTTTTAGCGTGTGTATAAGAAAGTTAAGTGGAATTTCTATCATGAAAACGTTTATAATGATGTTTGTTTGGCTGCGAAACGGTATTTTTAACCGTCTTTCGTGCATCTCATCGCGTACTTACTTTCCAATCAATAACACCAAGTGTATCTGCATCCTTCTTGATATTGACTGTTCACAGTGCCGGAGAGGGGTTCTTTAACGCCCTATGCAACGGTTATTGGCGCGCCTCTTTTTTTTAAAAAAAATCCCATTATTTTTTCGAAATAATGAAAAAAACAATTCAGAAGCATTAGAAATATATTTTTTTAATATATCCATGACCGATGAAATATATGGTCACCTAATGGAGGTATCTTAACAGATGTTTTTCTACGTGAATTGTTTGTTACTCGGTCACTCAACCTCTCTTTTTCGAATCATATAGAAAAGATACACAATTAATAAATAAATACAAACATCAAATTTAAATAAAATGTATTATTATTAGAGTATATAAAAATAATTTAAATACTCCATTTATGCGCCCCCAATGGTTTGCGCCCTAGGCGGTTGCGGTATTTCGCCTGTATGGTGGCGCCGGCCCTGACTGTTCATCTCTTCCGGGGGCTATCAAGGGGTCTAGTACTTACATGCCTACAGGGTTTCTTCCAACTCCTTGTTGAGAGCTATAGATTCCTAGTATCTTTCAACGTGACTTGTCCACCTACTCTTAATTGTTTTCGACACTTCTTCTTCCGGAGGTTTCGTTTTTTGTCGGAGATCAAATTCCAGTTCATCTTCCCATTACGTAATAGTAAATCCTTTGTCATAATGAACCCAGACATTTTCGGCTTCAAGCCAGAGATTAAAATACCTCTTCCCATAAGGTATAATCATTTTTCATTTTAAAGGTGTTCATTGTCAATACTTTGTGAAAAGGCATTATATTAAAAAATGTAATTCGACTAAGCACAGCATTATCAGTTGAAAATTATCGTCATGAGCGAAACTAGTCTTGATCATTCAAAACAAAAGTGTAATTAGTACAAATGGGTGTTTATCTTTTTAAATATAATCGCTTGAAAATAATATGTAGATTCTTAATATGTAATAAGCATAGTAATATCCAATGGGAACAATATTTTATCATGATCTACAGTTTATAGAGACAATTTCGCAAACAATCCGTCAATGATGAACATTTGTATAATTCTATCTTTGCTAACAAATCAAGTTGCAAAAATATAGAACTGTCATTCCGTTAATTGAAACAATTCCGTACGTTTTAAAAGGGCGGCCCGTGCCAAACACAATGGCAGAGTAGGCAGCAGGACCGTCACTCAGATATCTCGCAAAATAATATAGAGTGAAGTGGCAATCGTCCGGCGTAATCAAAAGTTGTCATTTGGCCATTGTCATTTTTCAAAGTCGAATTGAGCCCGATTGTTTGCCATGAAAAATGTCCGAGACTTGGTAAGTTTGTTGAGAACTCTCTCTCCTCTTATCGCGCTCCCAGTTGAAACTTTTGCAATATTCCGATGCTTTCAAGCAGCACTTACCAAGCTTTGCGCAACTTTATATAATATTTAATGCCATCCCTCCACTGGTATACTTGCTTTGATCTATATCTTCATACATATAAGATCACCGAAAACCATCCATTTTTTTATAAAGCAATAATTAACATTATCTATTTCGTAATTGAACAAATCCAAAAGTTTCTGGACCTTGGGGTTTTAATTGTAAAGGTAACAGAATTAGTAAATTAAGCAATAATTTGTAAATAATATGAATTAAAATCACCGTTTATTTCGCTACATTTTTTAGAACGTACAAAATAACTTTTATATTCAAAAAAATAGTCGGAATTTTTGTCCTTAAAACTGACTTGTTCTAACATGTTTAGTGTGAGAAGTTTTGAACCTCACAACATATTTATAGAAAACTGCAAATAATCTTTAATCTTACTTACGTAATTAATCGTATTCAGTGTGTATTGAGAATTTGAAGGCTATTTTTACGAACATTTCTTCAAGCCAATCGCTCATCATTCCTTTTAAGTAAGATATGATTAGAATACTTGTCATATCATATTTAAAATTTTTATTCCGTTCTGATCAAGAATTAACAAAATCTGCTGCCAAGTTAAATGCGGTAGTTGACATCTGAAAAAAATATAAAACGACATTCAATACATTTTAAGCGGTTACCAATTGTTCAATATTTCTGTTAGGGTTATATTTTACAAATGAACTATTGAATATATTTATTTTATGACAACATTTAATTAACACTTTATTTTTTAAACATATTCTTGCTTTCTCAATCATTCTAGTTTGAATCAAATGAATGCATATTTGCAAAGTTGATGTTTGTTTTTTATCTACTCTGGCAAAAATCCGTTATCTGATTATAATTTATTTAAAATTTAACCATTACTTTTTACTTTTATCTTTTACAATATAAATATTTTCTTTGTAGTAACAAGAAAGGAATTGTTAAACTGGCGCTATTGCTATGACAACACTGATTTAGCTAAAACTGTTATATAGTTAACGAACTATAATATCGCTGTCCACGTTTTGCACACCTCATCGAGAAAAGTGGCTTTATTGAAATATTCATAAAACACATCTGAAATGAGTCACTGAGCCACAAATCGAACACTTCTGGCCAATTAACCTTTATGATTCGGCCATTTGAGAAGTATCACTGAATAAAGAAAATAAATGTTTGGCAGTTTAATTCTCATTGGAATCTCGTGGATATTAGTTTCATATTATCGTGACAGAGCAGTGTCAAAGTTGCAAAGCAAGTGTTATAATTCAAATATGAACAAATGAGTAAATCTTTTTACTATAAAGATTTTGTATTTTAAAATAGTTTGCCAACAAATGACACTTGTCTGATTCATATTATTATTTACATATATATATTTTATACCGACAAATGTACCGGAATACCGGACAAATGACATAATTTTAAAGATTTGTGTTTGTTAAATATCCCTGTTTTCACTTTTCGTAACTTGCGAGGCGTCTGTCGTACTAGAGAGAAAGACAAATACTTAATATAGAAAAGACTTTGACATTAAATTTCAAAGTAGCCTTTATGCTTTTACGTTTTGCGTTTATATTAAAAGAAGAATTTCTCTGAGGAGCTGTTCCTTATAAGAGTAAATAACCTGAAAGATAAAAATGAACTTCGGAAAATATTAAATTCATAGTCCGAGACGTTACAAAATGCACTTCGAAACTGTTTCAAGATTTTGATGCGGAAATAAAATTAATTTACATCACTTATAAAAAGTGTGTTTACTTTTCAGGCAATTTATAACCAACGACAGAAATGTAATACAGCATATTTAGCTTGTAAATCTCACAGTATAAGATCGCGTTAATTTTTAGGGTGTTTTCCGAAAGCCCTAAAAAGTTGGCGACCATTGATTATCGAAATTAAACCTTTTTGAACAACTCGAAATGTACTTCATTCTTTATCTTTATTTTATCGTTTTATATCATTGTCACATATTTACACATATCTTTAATTCCAACGCGTAATCTATAAGTTAATTATTGCAATACCAATAATAAGTTAAAAGTTTTATATTTTTATCTCTTCTGTCAAATTCGACCAAATTCAATGTAAGTGTTGTTGCAGTATTGACGACGATTTGCATAATTAAAATACTTTGCTATTTTTTCACATTATTCATTTGAATGTTTTTAACGATTATAATAATATGATGACGGACAGATATTTAAATTTTCTTCCAAAAATTCATTCCGGAACCTTGTTAATTACACCAAAAACAAATATGGCTGCCCGATGTACAAATTGGATATTTAGATAAGAATTTTTCGTATTAATTATTACCGGTTCCATGAAAGGATGTGTCCGCTGATAAGGAACTGAATGTGAAAGGTGTGAACTTTATCTTAAACGGTTTCCTGTAAACAATTTTCTAAATGGGATACGGCCACGATTCTTATTAGAATACCTGTTTTAACGTCATTAGCGTATAGAAGAGTTAATACATATCTACTTTAGATTAAAAAATGTTTATTAAAACGATTAAAATATACATACTACTTATGATGCCTATAAGGGAAATCATTTTTTTTATTTATTTATCTAAGTCCGTTCCCAATGTGAAGCATATGGCTTCCTAATGAAGGTATCTCAACAGATTTTTTTCTACGAGAATTGTTTGTTAGTCAGTCGCTCAATCTATCTCTTTCAAAATGAGTAGTAGGGATATTTGACATTACAGCTTACGCCAATGCGTCAAATATTTTGAAGTTGAAAGATCATTCGAGATATACTCGATGAGAATTTTTGAAAGTCACATGAGATTAACTCAAGAAGAATTAACTTCACAAACACCCATGTCTTACATCTCAAATTAAAATTGAAAAAATTCAATTTGATACTGACCTTACCGGGAATCGAACCCAGACCCACCTGATCGGTAGAGCAAGCTCTAACAAACTAGACCACAGCGGGCGAATATGGCTGAATCCGCATCTTAATTAAAAATAATAATAAAAAACTAGTATAAATATATCTTTTTAAACGATAATGTATTTGATTAAATTAACGAGTGTTATTAAAGCACAAATAAATTGCCTTTCCGTACATAATGTCCAAAGCTAATGGTATAAAACCAAGATTTCTGGATAACCACACACGACGACTAAAGTTTTAATTCTAATCAAGTGATCATAGTCGTTGGTTAAAAAAACAAAAATTATAATGTTTTTTAAATGATCAACCAATACTCAGTTTGTTCAAATCATCGTTAACATTTACTCTTATGGGTAGGGCTTCCAATTAACTGGACTTTCCAACTAACCGGTTTTCGGTTTTTTTTCTGGCAGTAAAACCGGTTAACCGGCTTAAACCGAAATATAACGTATTTTGATTAGGTAGGTATGCAAAAAAAATATATTTGAAAAAGTCATTTCTGTTCACAACTTTGAGACATAAGTAGATTATTTTATAAAATTTATATGCATGTTTGTTGTGTTATGTAAATTGTGTCCGCTTCTACGCAGTAAATTCATTGTACAAGATACTTCTTTTTGAAAAAAAAAAATGAAAAATAAGAAAAGAATACTTTTTATAAAACGCCGTTAACCGAGTGAAATAAACCGGTTTTCGGTTTTTTTCAAAACATATGCTAAACCGGTTAGCCGGTTTCGGTTTAAACCGGTTTGGAAGCCCTACTTATGGGTTAGTGAGAAAAGTGCGTTTTGAATGAGATTTTTTTGGTGAAAAAAATGGAAGGTCACTACTTAAGGACACCACTAGCTTCCTGATCATTTTTTTTACATATAAATTTTATTGGAATATAATAATCAGTGATGCCTTACTCAACTGGGATGTATTAAATGTTTTATTAAGTTATGATTTATCAATTATACTAATGCTTGTAAATAAGTCACTTAATAATTTGTCTTAACTATAGGTGTCGCTGTAGACCGCTAATTAAAGGTAGCAGATTGTATAATTATTTTCATCTTCAAAGTGAGAATTCAATAAAAAATATTTTGAAAAATAATAATGGTCGAGGCTGAAATCAAATTAGATTTACATTTTTATATCATCTAATTTTCTCTAGTACTCATTGTTTATAACAAGTTAATTCAATCTTAAGTTTCCTGGCGATCAACTCTAACATGATTATTATAAGACATTTTACCACGGTCTTACTTCGACCATTCGTCAATGTTCCCAACTAAATTAGCTGATAATCAGTAATCAAGTCGAGCCGAATTAGTCCGACCGCCGGTATATTATTTTTCACCGTCGACTGTAAATAATTACATAAAATAATATATATAATATTATTTTCCAAAATTTAGAATTTTTTTCGTAATCGATCAAATTCGTAATTTTGCTTTGCGATTGAGCAGTTGGGCATCACTGGTTAATATTACATAATACAATTTTTAAAAAGAAATGATCAAAAAAAATACTGGACGAAAAAAGCCAACTAGAATGAGTTCTTACTTGAATCTTAAAAACTGAGTTAACAAATGAGTCTGATCCGAAAGTTGAGTGGATACTTAAAAAAAACTTCATTTGGCATCACACATTAACACATTATAGGCGGGAAACGTAAAAATACGTTTATCATGTACTGTTAGTTTTGTTGGTATATTGACTCATAATTTAATGGTTTCTTCAAAATAACCGCTGCGGCAAGTGACCCTTTTTGACAATAAGCAATAAACCTCATAATTTATTATGCCCTGAATGTTCGTTCATACATAGTTTTTTTTTAAATAGCGACACATGTTTCTCGAATATTTAGGGCATCAGATTTCACACTTCCAGTGATTGTAAATTTGTAGGAATGAGGATTTTATACTATAATTGTTTATATAATTGTATGGTACAGATTAATGTTATTTTTTATACAGAATATTTTAAATATTTCATATTGATAACAAGTGGAGTGCTATCTACTAAATTAATAACAGGTTTTTATATTCAGCTTAAAAAAGTAGTGAAATTATGGTGTATTCAAAATGTTTTCATTTTATTTTTAATGATGAAATGTCACATACTATTTCTTTAAAAATTTCAGCCGAAAGTATTGTTTGGCTTAGAAGTTGTGTTGATTTTAAGAATGTAATATATTTTTGCGCTAATCACTAAAAACGCCCGCACATAAAGTGTTAATGTGTAGTTAATGGCTACTTTCATTTATAATAACACCTCTAATCAGACAATTCAAAAAGCCGGTGTAATAAAAAGCAGAGTACTTGCGTTGATTGTGTTGTTCTCGTGTTCGAGACGTCCGCCATTGACCTAATGAGTCAAATTAACACTGCACATCAAAATCAACTCATAAATCATTCCTAAATATGATTTGGTTCAGTTTTGACGCATAGCCGAGGTGCAACACACTCGAGGAGAACATTTCCAATCACAAAACCGTAACAAACGTAGATCTGGCTGGGCGAATCGTAGCACTCAGCTGTTTCGAACAAAAGAAAGTCGTTAATGCAATGTTTACAGATGTCATTGTGTTACATTTATGAACATGTTTTTTGTTGCACAAACGGCAAACGAAGCGTCAAGATTTTGACGTAATTTTAACTAATGAAAATTAATTATATAATTACGATTGGAAGGAAAATTTATAACACTTAAAATAACATTGCAATTAGAAAGTATGTACTTTTTTATGTAGACGCTTTTATATTTCAAAGACTGATGTGTTTATTTGTTTTGTTTCATTAGAATACATACAGATAAATATTGCATTGTAAGTTTTATTTTGTTGAATTGTGACGGGTGTTTTAGTGAAAATATTACATCATTCTTAGAAGATTCTGTCAGAGTTGCTTGGTAAAATAATCAATCGTTTTTTTTTTGTAAATGTTGCGTTTTTACTCTTTGCTAGTGATAATAAATTTAGCATATACAGTTTACACTTACATTATTTGGGCATATAAACTATGAAGCATCTTTATACGGAGCTCTTAAACGAAAACTGATTAAAAATCATTTGTTCAACCCCACTCGTCAGAGAGGATAAGGAGGGAACGATGTGTTTAGGAAAGTAAACGAATTAATCTAATCTCGCTCTCTGTGGCTCATTTTTTCAGATACAAAGTGTTACGAATGAAAACAATGCTGACACCCATGCTCTTGAGTCCAAATTTCAGCAACCAAGTAGACGAATCCAAGATCATTCATCGACCACACAGCTAAGGACTGAATTATAATTGTCAGATAACTTGCATTTGATTAAAATCTGTTTTATTTAGTGGCTTTACTACTATTTGGGACTTTTAAGCTTTCCAGTGTGTCTATTCACGCTTTAAACATGTTCCTAATTCTGCCTTTTAGATAAAAGTTCTAGAACAACGTTGTAAATAGTATTACAAAAACACATAGAAAAACCTGATTTAAAGTGTATTTAGTATAAATATTTGATATAATTTTATTATGAAATAAATATATCTACAAAAGTACTCCGTCATGCACTATTCTAGTTATGTTTCCTTATTAATGGTAAGAATTTTATTTAAGAATCTTTAAGAAATACATTTAAGCCTAGGTAATTATGTATGCACTTTATCTTTTCCAGATTACTACTTGTAATTTCATCTTTGTCAGGTACTTATGTCATTTCCTTCCTTCTCAATGACTAGAACAAAACATGAAGTTTATCTTAAGACATTTTGACAATGCACGTATTGGAGATTAAAAAGGATTTAGTCAATCTTCAATCAAAACTAAAATATCATATTGTGGTTAGAGGTAAGTTTAGATATTAAGCATTATTGAATATAACAAAAAGCTGTTTCATTGTTAAAGTTACTACCTGGCAAAACTATCCATATTTAGTTATTCAAACTGTTTATGTAATATTTAATGACATCTTTAATCTTTAGTAAGTATTTTTTTCTTTCTCTAACTTATATAAAATAGCTGATTTGTACGTTGGAATATTACGTGACTTAAAAGTTTGCACAAAATATTAATGACATTGATACAAACACCTCTCTTATTTGAATAAAAAATAATGACAAAATTCCAGATCTCGCTAATGAACAATCGATTGCAATATTCAAACTGACCAAAAAATCAATATATTTCTAAATTAGAGAACGCGCATATTATGCTATTAACGTTTCAAAATCATTTATCAAATTTTTCTAAAAAACAAAAGTATATATTGTATTAATTTGCCTGGGAACACTATAACTAACAATTTTACTATGATAACTTTTTTAAGGAAAAATAATTCACCGAAGTGAAATATCATAGGACCGAATATTATTTGATAGAGTGTAGAATTAGTACAAGCCCTCAGGGTAATTAACAATTGAATTTCCTTAAAACACAAAGATATGTACAAATTATAAGGTGGCAAATTCTTTGCTCTTATAATTGAGTACCGAAACGATGAATCAATAATTTATTTTTTAGACATCACAGACACCCATGCTTTCGAACAGGAATCAATAAATCGATCGAAAAAATGCTGTTCGTACTGGGACTCAAACCCGTGAGATCTGGCACGTAAGCCAACAACGCTAACCGCTGCTCCATAGTACCCGCTAATGTCATAAATTTGTCATAAATGCTAATATATCGACTGTGGAAAGGAAGAAAGACGTAACCCACAGTTTCTTCAAAACTTGATACACGTTCTATCAAAAGGATGCAAGCTGCAAATGCCGAATAAGTATCTAAATTTAGCTTTTAAGTTTGAAAAAATGACCTTGTAAAAAATTAAAACCAAGAAAAAAGACTAAAATAAAGGTTTTTCCTAGACAATTTCTTAAATTAACATTAGATTATGTCAATTAAATACCAGTTTAGAAGTCTCCGTGCACTTCAAGTTTGTGTATAGTTTATAATTTGAATATGTCACAAAATCATCAAAACACGTTTTTAGCGCCTCCTGTAAAATTTGATATGTGTGGGTTACGTCCTTTTTCTTTTCCACAGTCGATATATATATATATTAATAATCTAAATGGTAATTATATAAATAACTATAACTTTATAAACTTCTTTCTTTTCTCTATCGTCTTACCCTTTTAACTAAAACATGAAGATCAGATAACAAACCGTAATCACAAATTTATTCAATGTCTTAAATATCTATATAGAAAATAATACAGACAATATATGAAAATACTTTTTTTGATGATAAAATACATCTTTTCGTGCCACATATTTAAACGTAAGCATCCGTATCATCAGAAATTTCTTGGAATAATAATTTTCTTGATGAATCCGTAGAAAGATGAGGAAAAATAAATTCCGTTGATGAGATAAATGTATCACGATTCGTAGATAAGCACGTGCGTTAAAAATATTGTCACTAAGATTTTCAACGAAGATTGCTTAGTATTATGTTATTTAAAAAAAACACTTATTTTTATGTATAAAAAAAACACATCAAATCATCTACCCTTTTGATCATTTTTTTATTAATTTAAAATTTAGATTTTCTAATGAATTAAAAAGATAAACAACTTTGTCGTACAAATTACCAATTTTCGGAATCCTAATAGTTAAAGAGAAAAAAGTCGGCATCAAAGTAAAAATTGAATTCATTTATTTCAAATAATGCAAATGAAAAAATTCTTATAACCGCCAATGATGCAACAAAATCATTTTAAATAATTCATGTCGTCTCTAGACAAGATCAATATCGATTATAAAATGTTTAAATTAAAAATTGTTGAGTTGGCACGTGCCTAAGCATGTATAAACAATCATAAAAAAACTTAATATAAACGTTTCATTCTAATTAATTAAAGTATCTACTTTTTAAATAGTAAAATGTTTATTTGTATAATGATTTTATTTTCGTATACTAATTAACATTCAAATAAATTACAATTTTACTAATTTATTTAATTGCATTGTTTCACAGTGTTTTCATTTTCAATTCACTTGTAAACAATGAAATACGATGTGATTTAGAAATCAATTGATTTATTTTTTCACAAAGTGAAATGGTGAAAGTTAATCACTACAAAAGTTTTGAAGTCATCGCATTTTTTTAGAAATAATTAAAAAAGCATATCGGTTTGAGATTCAACAATACGAATTAATATTCTTTAACACATTTAATTTATTCGTAAATAATCTTACAATAGTTCGTCTAAGATGATGCTTTAAGAGGCGAAGTACGTGTCACAGTTAATAAATTACACCAGTGGTTTCCAACCTTTATGTTACTGCGTCTCCCTTTGAAGAAAAAAATATCTTCGCGCCTTCCCATCCTTTATTTCATATAGTAATAAAGACACGTTTTAAAGAGTAAATAAATATTTTGGACTCTTCGCGCCTCTCTTTGCAAAAGTCCAAGCCTCCCAGCTTGGAAATCACTGAATTACACAACCTGCGGAGTAACAAAATTATAAAATTTAATAATTATTAGATGGCTACATAGTTAACACAAATATTAACCTTTTAGCTGCCGTAGATAATTAATAGTAATTACCTAGCACGCCGGCTATAATTTGTAACTATTAATTTAATTAGTTATTGACGAGATAACTCGTCTCTGGCTTGTTGAGCACGAAAATTTGTACGAGATATCTCGTCTATGGCAGCCATCGAGTTAAAGTAAATATTTGGAATCCAATGTATAATCTAGTTAATTTGCTAGTTAGTTTCGAATATTACCAATAGGTATATACTGTTTATTAGAAAACGGATATTGCGATAGTAAAACAATTGAAAACGGTCGATGAACTCAATCACTCTATAAACCTCGAGATGGAAACATAATACGAGAAAGACAAACATACTAAACGTATATAGAAAAAAAACAATTATTCATTTTCAAAAAATATGTCCTCTCTTTAAATTAAGCTAATCAAATCAAGAGTATAGAAAAATAAATCATCCTATACAAACTTATTCACTCGAAACCTTTCATAAAGCCTGAGTGTTAGTTAACTTAACACATTATTAGTCGATTTGCCTCATGAAAACGATTTCACTTACAGGTAAAAAATGAAATTTAAAAACAATAGATGTAGCGAATATTTTCGTATAATTGGAGGAAAATAAAATACCAGGTAATCTTAGAATAATAGCATAATTATTTGTTAGATATTTTTAAACAGAAACGCATTATTGTCGTGTCGTAGAAAATCGTTTACGCGTGCTGGATATTATATCATTTGTCGTATTTTAAAAACAATTCAATTATTCATTGTTTTATTATTTTAGTCAAACTATTCCATGCAATATAATTTTCTTTAGAAATACGTAAACTGAGCAATAGATCACTGACGGAAAGCCAACCAGTGATTTATAACCAATTCTTTTGATTCTGACACACTTTAAACAATTAGTGACGAAGGCTAGTAGTACGGTTTAAACAAAAAGATTCTATACAATAAAACGACTTACTTCCAAAAACTGCTACTTCTTTTCAATTCCAACGACCTATATTTTAAAAGTCTACCTAATGATGAACACACGCCGACAGGGTGTTTAATTATTTTAAGTCAACAAATCAGCATAAATACGTATTGTACAATTTTGCATAAATGTTAAATCAAGTTTTAACGACTAAATGAAAATGTTATTTATAATTTAAATGTGACACTTTTATGCAATATTTTAAAAAATAATATATTTAGGAACAACACATTTTTTACTTACAAAATACCTGTAAATGTTCAGTAGGGTACGCTGATCAAATACGTAATTTATACTGTAAAAAGTTAATTTTATTAGTATAATAGAAAATGAAATTAATTACTGGTTCTTTAATTATAAGAATTATAACTATTACAAATAATTGTATAAGGTAAAAATAAATACAAATTATTTACTTACATGAGAAACATTATATTTTATTTCTGCATTGAAAATTAACTTCTTTCGGGAAAATAAATCAATTTAAAAGTAAGGTTGTAATTTACTTTCAAAAATTATTTAACATTAGAATGAAAGAAAATTGAGCCAAGTAGCAAAATGGTAAAAAAATTCTATCGAACTTTTGAGTACAATTACATTTTAGTGTTTTTGTGGATTAAATATGTATTCTTATTTTAAGGATAAAATATTATTTTAGTGTGTTTTTACTAAGCTCGCTTCATTTTTACGATACTTGTGGATAATCTTGGAATATTACGCGTGTAACTATTTTTTTCCTAAAATACCACTTGGATTACTTCACTTCTCAGAGGCTCAAATGATGTTAGATATCAAATAGTAAAATTAACTCAATCGCGGAAATGATTATTTTGAAATTCGGGTGCATTTATATTTAAATAGCCGAACTCGAACCGATTTTTTTTTTCAATTATCGTGAAAATTTGACGTAAGTTATGGTAGTGAAATTCACCTCGTGAACTGAATCATTTGGAATTATTCTAAGGGAAAATTCATTTTTTTTTTTGTAGCGGATCAGTTACAACCGGTTTTCTTAAAAATATTTCCCGTTAAACAGTGCATTTAGAGTCCAAGTACCCTACGTTGTAAGCGGAAACTGCGAAGCAAACGTAACCCAAAGGATATGAAAATTAAGTCAGTTTATTTATAACATTCTTTTTTCATTACAACTAAAATGATGGATAATTTTATGACAACTTCGTGCACACCCAGTATTTTTACGACTGTCTCTCAAAAGGGCGATTGGTTCCACTTTATTTAAGTAAAAATGGGTAGCAATTTAGTAATAGCCATTGTAAAACAAAAAAAAAATACAAACAATAGTTAGGGACTGACACACTTACCCATTTTTAGGGCCGTTGACAATGAAATTAAAATTCGTAATAAAAAATTTAACGTGGACTGCCAAGGACTCGTTTTGCTACCAAATGTTTCAAACGTCATAAATTTCACTGACAACTTGTATGCACATCGCAACGGTACTCTAATTTTGTATTGTTATTATTCTACTAGGTTACTCCTAGTGAAGCTATAATTCTATTACAATAAATTTGTTTTATAGAATAACAATATTTATTTACAGTTTAATTCATCATCCAACCTTTTCAACACGTTCCTTCGCATAGTTCATTCGTCCTCATTGTGAAATTTCTGGACTGGAAAAAGGGTTCGCATAAATATTATTTAGTGTGGAATTGTAAAAAATGCGTTTTCATTCTTATCAGCATTATACTAAAAAGCAATTAGGATTCATACATGTTAATGATGAAGCAGTCTAGTAGAAAGTTGTTGTAATCGATGATTGTTATTTAATCACTCAAAGTATTATTTTGCAGATGATGAGGATAGCAGTATTGTTCTAGAATATGACTTATAACTTATAAGTGAATAATCGCTCTTGTTAAACAAGTAAATGAAATATAATCTATAATTCGCGATATAATGGGAAACAAAAGACAACATAATTTACAAAGAAAACACAGATTCATTCATAAAGATTAAGCTCAAGAATCAAGAGGTATTAAATTACCTTTATTATCTATTGAACGAATTTATCTTTTATACATTTTATATTCAACAAAATCCAGATGTTATGTTCAATATAATTCACTACATAAAAATTTGATCGGCTACAATAGAATGATAAAGTATCGTTAACTTGTTGCCTGTAGCTTATGTTCTGATCACATTAAGAAATTTCTAATTCTATCCGTTGTCCATCATTTTTAACACCACCGAAGATGTCTCTGAAAGAGGCGAAACAAGTGTCACAGTTTGTAGCACAATACGTGGAATAATCTAAGTTATTTTATTTTAACGTACATCATTTTTAATTCTGAAATATTTTCCATATTTTTAATTATAATAAGTTTTTACGCTTTCACAGTGTTTGTACGTAGAAATATTGTTTTCGTATTATATAGTTTTCTAATGCCAACGTTTCGGCATTGTTGCTTTTCAATAATTATATCTCAGTATTTCATCAACATGGAAAAATAAATTGGCTTTGAAACTTATGGCAATTACCGCCAATCAAAACAGTCTTATGAGAACAATATTTCTTGTAGATAGTTGTATATCGACTGTAGAAAAGAAAAAGGACGAAACCCACAGTTTTTTCAACACAGGATTTTTTCGATAATCTTCTATCAAAAGGATGCAAACTGCAAATGCCAAATAAGTATTTAAGTTTTTAAGTTTGAAAAGGATGACCTTGTAAAAAATTAAAACCAAGAATAAAGACTGAAATAAAGATTTTTCGTCGACAATTTCTATAATAAATATTAGATTATGTCAATTAAACACCAGTTTAGAAGTGTTTGTGCACTTTAAGATTGTGTGTAATTCATAATTTACATATGGCCCAAAATCATCAAAACACGTTTTTGCGCCTCCTGTAAAATTTGATATGAGTGGGTTAAGTCATTTTTCCTTTCCACGGTCGATATGTATATTCATATTCTTTGAACGAAATAAAAAAAAAAATAAGGATGAAAAACGATGCGCCAAAATGTTATCAAATCCGTGATCATTTGTATCCTCCGTAAATATTTTGTATTTTTTGTCATTCTGTTCCCTTGTGTCTTGTAATAGTGAAGTTATTAGAACACGCCGTGTCATAAACATCACAAAAATTTGAACATTTCCCATCATAAAACCCTTATACATACGCATTTGTATTTTTTTCTTGTGATCTACCCCGAGGCTTGTAGACAACAGGGACCTCAGGGCTTTACTGAGAGAATTTGTGGCCCAAAGAAAGTTTGAATCACATTAAGACTAAGAATGTTTTGATAAAAATAAAAATAAATTATTGTGTAATTTATAGAGCTCAGCTAACTTAAAATTTTCTACGCGTCAGTTTATATACAGTAAAATTGTAATAAATCTAGGAAATTGCTTTTTTGGAAATTAATTTAATTGCACTTTTAAAAAATAACAAAACTCGGTATGAAATAATTAATTACACTTTGCACTCTTTAATTAGTACATCTTTACATCTTAATTAGCCTTTAATTAATTCATAATAAAATACAAATACAGTACAAATGTTTCATTATAGCAAAATTCATCTGACGCACAATATATAGTCGGAGTCAGAAAAATCTTTGGCGAAGACTCATTTTTTAAAAAAAAATTATGATGTGTATTAAAACCACAATAGTCCATAGTGCTTAAATTTATTTCTGAGCCATGTTTTCGTATATAATTATTTTTATTCATTGTCATAGTTTTGTCAGGACTGTTAAATATAAATACTAAAGGCTTTTTTAAATTAATGAATCTTAAAAGATAGACGCCGGCCAAGTACGTATTAGTTAAGCCGACAATTGTAATATGTACACACCGAATAAATTCAGATCACTTAAAAATATGTATTTATCAGGTCGTGCGTTATCGCACTAATTTTTTGACATAATTCGGGCCTGTATATGTAGCACAAAACATTTTTTCATATCCATAGAGGTACAAAAAGGACGCTTATTGTGAAAAAATACAGCAATTCCTTTTGCTTGAGACTGAATCTACCTGTCCCATCTAAACGATTTGAGCCAACAAAACTATGCAATGTTTTTGTTAGTATATATGTATACTAAATTAGATGTGCCGAAAAGAGTATGCTTTGAATTATAATGTATTTATTGGTAAAATTTTGTGTCAGTTATGTAAAACGCATATTAAGAGATTGTTTTAAGCATTTTTTGTATCGAATCGAAAAAGAGCATTAAATTGTGTATAGCTCATTTATTCTAAGATAAATCAATAGTTAGCCCTCCAAGGACGATCGTGACCATATGGTAACAGTAAACACCGTTGTCTATTGATCCCACTATTCATCCCTTTTCTACCTGAATATCGTTGCTTTTACTCATATTTGGTTAAGAAAGGTACAGACTTCAGTTAGTCATCAGCCACGGTGACAGAAACGGCCACCGAAAGCACATGCGATTTTTTGAATTTCCGTTATTTTTAATGGACTTTTTTAAACTGTTGGTTATTTTTTTATCAAAACATCAAATTATTTACAGTTATTTTGCTATTATATTTGTATTGAAAATATGTTGATCTAAAGAGGTCAAATTGTAAATATTTTTAAAAATTTCACATTTAGCTATATTTCAACTCCGAATGTTTGCGAGCTCATACGGTCAATTTTGTCCTTACAACTGTCAGTACACAATAGTACACCGTAATAAAAGAATGAGCATGATCATATAGTCATGCGGGGTTTCTAAACAACGACTTGGCGTTTTTTTTTTAATTGTTGTTAGAAATAAAAGTTCGAATATTGCTTTTATCGAAAAAAAACTCTCGTCTCTGTAGGGTTAAAACATTATTTCTCAATGGATTGTAAAGTATCTATTGGGTTTTTTTATTTCTTTCAGATTGCTTCATTTATTAATACGCAATTTTTAACAACCATATTTAACACAACTATCTACCGATGAGCTTGCCAAAGTTGGTTCTACCCGCTCCTTCTAGCGATTAGTGAAATTATAACGAACGTCAGTTACAATTCAAAGGATGTACTCAAAGTAGCTATAAGAAGGAGTAAGCACAGTTCGCAGATTCGCAAGTTATAGTGACCAATAAAGTCACCGACTTGTGGCTGTATGATCCTCGAAGACAACGAATGAAATCGAATAATATTGAAGGACGACGTAAACTTAGAAGTTTTAGTTAAAAAGATATTTTTCGAGAGACGATAGACAGACAGAGGCAAGCGCATATTTCATCGGATGCGTAAAGGCATGGTACGATGGTAATGTATCTTACTATTGAAAAACTTCTTTGATAAATATGAGTTAACAACGACATTATTAAAAAATAATTCCACGTTTCCTTCAGGTGACGATTACGACGATGATTAATTCTTCAAATGCAAAAGACCGGTTTGTAAAATGCTTGTCGTTAAGAAGAATAATAAATGTTCACTAATACCACCTAACTATTGACGATCCCTCCCACCCTTCCCATCCTTCAATAACTAGGCGTAGTGAGAGCGATTAGTTAACCACTAGTCCTGTCCTAACCTTATCCTTATATCAATACTACTCTCCTTGGAAAAAGAGGTTGAGCAACTGACTGACAAGTAGAAAAAAAAATTGTGATACCTCCTCCATTAGAAGGCCAAATGCTCATTGGGAGCGAACGTAGATTTTTAAAAATTGACAGTTTTGGGACATATCTTTGATTTTATACTGCTACAAAGTCAAAAAAAAAGTATTCATAATTAATATGTTGAATAATTTAATGAAGGAATTACGTCAACGTGTCCTAAGCAACTGAATTATTGTTTATATTTTCCAAGAAATTAATAAGGTTGTAATAATTCTAACAAACGCTTGGTTCGGTATACGCGTGAGAATTTTTTTACCACGATCGTAAACACCGTATGTACGTGTCTGAAATATTATAAAATCTTAAAAGAAGAGATATATCGTGACAGAAAGATATAAAACTAAAAGTTGAATTAAATGCGTCGTAAAGAGTGGGTCTGGAGTTTATTTTTAATTCAAGAGACAGAATCCGGTGCACATTTTGATGAAATACTACTGTTGTAAAATTAATATATATTTACATAATCTAACGTGCATTTAAATAAAACCGTATATGTTTTATGTTTCAGAAAATTACACCTCTCTAACTTACATCGCAAAATACCGAATTAAGCTTCAGAAAAATACGAAGGGAATTATTAGAGGAAGTCTTTAAGAACATGATCGATTAAAAAATATATAAGGCAAGATTCTACCAAACGAATGTTCTAAATAAAAAATTATTAACTTTATCAATAGTTTTTTTATAATTCTTTCAGAGAAATCTGCAAACCAGTTTAAAGAGAATATGTATGTGAGGTACAGTAATAGTAACTCTTTTTAGATAATGCTACAATATGATTGACTCATTTTGCTGTCAATGCCAGCTAGCAGCACTTTCACACAATTTTACACAAACAATAATAATATCCCAGGAAACCCTCTACTTCTGATAAAATATTTTTCCATAAAGAATATTTAGGTAAAAAATATTATCAATAAAATAAGCAGATGTTATCATTAAAGTGTAAAGCTATTATAAAGTTACTGGCACTGTCAGAAAAATCATTTCTTGTAGAGGTAAAAAAGCATACACATAATTAGTTTAATTGTATTTTGTACTGTACTATCGTGTAATTCTTTAAAGCTAGTGTGAATTCGATGAACATTTTGTATTCATGTTTAATTACAGTTTGTATAGTTTTTTTTCTGTTATTAAATGGCTTGCGGTAGGTCCAGTCATCCATGAATATTGTTTTTATAAAGTACTTATATAAGATTCTTTCCTGCTCTTCTTGGTATCGTTTTGTTCTGTACTTCACAGAGATTTAGAAACATTAAGAGTCCAAAACATAAAAGATTAAGAAAATTCTCATTTATTTATCTGTCACGAGGATCTCAAAATAGCACTAACGGACGTTGTGTCCTTCATATTGAGGTAGAAAGCGTTTTTCATAACCCCCAAAGTACCAGCACATTACAAACACCGGTAAAATAATTTAAACGATCTTGTCACGAAATCACATTTTTTTTTTATAGGCATATACGCATTCTTATCTTTATTATAATTGAACATTATTTTTTTCATAAATACGCAATATTGTTTGGACAAAAATATTTGTTGAACATGGGCTTTATGTTCCATGCATTATTTTATATAATATTCTGTTCAACAACTTCTTACTATCGAGGCCTTATTAGACCTTTGGATATTTCTGATATGTACAACAGATACTTTACGAAACTTCACCCAATCTTCATTTTCTTGCTTGTGGTTTAATTCCGATACAAGGTGATCCCACTTAGTTACATCAATGATGAAAACGTTTTATTCCTTTTACATAATATAATTATTAACCTATTTACTTACAATTCTAATGAAGACATATATGAGGACTCTGGAAAAATAGACGGCAGTCTCCATATTTTATCTTAAATGAATTAAATACTACTTTCGATGAATTTGGCGGTAACTTTTTGGAAGTTCATTTTAATATAAAATATCAAACAACTTAAAATAACATTATTCCACTTTATTATTCCACGTATTCCAATACGTGGAATAATCTAAGTTATTTGATATTTTATATTGAGTTAAATACCTTTTCAAGTTTATAACAAAAACCACAGTTTTTATAGTCCTGAATAGCAAACGGCAAATAAAGACCTGATTGTACTCCAGTAAAGTCCAAGAAAACGTTTTATTATTTTACTAGTTGGCTCACTTCACTTCCCCAAGGTCCAATTGATTTGCCAAAATTTTAGGATATTAAAAATGTGGCCTTTGTTCCCGAGCACGGCTTCATTTCATTTTTATTTTTTTTTTAATGTAAAAAAATCAATAGTGTAAATATGACGCGCTTTAAATTTATCAAAAACTTAGCATACTTTATAATAAATATATTGTCATAAATTAAATTTCGCTTCCCTTTAGTTTTTAAATATTTTTTAATTGAAACCTCAAGCACCTTTAGGGTTACGTTGATCTTAACTTTTGTTATTATAACATTCCCAGAACTTACCTGCTAAACGGTATTATCCCGTTCAGTTTGTATATAATGAAATAATAGTCATTTTGTCACAATGTCCATTTTATATTTTAACATCATTGTTTCCCGTGCCACCTCGACACGTGTGATTATGGAATTACACAGAACAATGGAAAAATTTAGTCAGGAATGTCTTTGGCCCCCCTAAGCACGTGTAATTATTTTTATTGTGAATTCTAAAACGCAAATTAAACAATCCGTATGCAAATCAGAAATACGTGTTAATCGTCACATTTTATTATTTCATAAAAACCAGTATTAACGTGGGAACAAGACAGTACTTAGGACATTTTGGATTATTTTTAAATTGTTTGTAACAGTGTAACGTAATTTGTGTCCAAGTTACGGTCTTAAAAAACTGCAAATTTCACACGATCTTTACTAGTTTAAGGTACTGACTAGAGATTACAATACCGGACGAAAATATTAATACCAGTATTTCATAATTGTTATTAAATATTAATTACTAAATACTAGTACTACAAATATAAACATCTCTATAACAAAATAAAATATGTCCTGATCTTTATTTCGCCTTTCTATACTTCATACAAAATATTGTCACTAAAAATTATGTCACAATCATAAATTAATGTTTTTCATGAATAACTTACATTTTCTTAAAATAATAATACATCATTTTAAGGCTCAAAATTCTGTAACCTGTTAATAAGGGCTCATAGAAAACACGAATTTTGAACAAAAAACTCGGTGGTAAAAAAAAAAAAATTACAAAAAAATTAAAGAATTATTCACTTAAATTTCTTTCGGTGTCCATATTTGGCGGTGTATATATTATAATATACCTGCCCCGTACTCGACAATTGTATTAAGTCTTAATGAACTACAAAAATATTTTCAAAATAAACCTAAATATTGTATAATATTTTAAGCGCATTCATCGATGTATACATATTGATATGTATACCTATATATTTCATGTTTTTTTTATTAGCTGCCAATTCCGTTTCGTATCACAGTATTTACTACCTTATTTAATAGTAAAACATTTAATAATTATTCTAAAGCCAGAAAATTGAAAAAAAACCGATCTTTTGAAAACCGACAGTTTTACTGACAAAATTGATACAATTCTTAGCAGATTTTAAATATTTTAATTCATCGTGAACAATGAAATTTTATTAAGATGGTTTCTATATGTATATTAAAAATTTGATTTTAGTTAACCGTTTGAATACCGCGCAAATAAATCATTAATATGTCCCAGAGATACTGCGTGTTTTTGAGAAAAATAATTTTGCCTAATATACACTCGAATTCGATATTTTAAAAACTTATATTGACTCAGTATAGATATTACTACACACATTCATCAAAATATTTATGACATTCTATTAGAATACCAAGTATTTGATTTTTTAAATGTCTTGAACATCTATCTGTGTTCGCGTGCATATGTTCCGGACACATGTGTCCGCTTGGTATTCAAGTGGTTAATGTTCAATACCGAAATACCGGTATTTTATAAAGCCAGTATTAATATTACGGCATTGAAAAAACACCAAGAATTTCGCGATCTCGGTTTTGGTAACGTCGGTATTGCGATTCCTAGCTCTGACGTATTCAAATTTAATATGTAGCAAGAATGTAGTCCATATCCTTTTAAGGAAATATTCAATTTAACACACGATATCCGCTATAACTCCAATAATACCCGATATTTTATTGTCACTGTCAGAAAAATAGACACACTAACGAGATAGTCCGTTATTCAGACACAAGCGCCATTTCTTTGGAATAAAAAAACATCTTTGTCCAATAATAAGGTTGCGGTATCGAGGGTATGCTCCCACGGCACATTCACGTTTATTAATGGCTGGGTAACAAAAAACCCACCCTTGACTACGATGACCTTCATTATGTAGGGGTGAGTCTATCATCACGATTTTTGCTGGAATAAAAAGTTGTGGAATGATGTGTTATACGGAAAATCATGCCATGTTTCTTTTCTCAATATTGTTAGTTATAAAAAAAAACAAAATTTGAACATGGTTAATTGTGTATTTTTGTTAAGTCGCCAGTCCCCATGAACAGTCTAACTAGTAGGTTTTCACATTACTTGGTCGCATGATAAATGATTATTATCCTTCAATAGATACTTTCATTAATTGAGTTATTAGTAATTATTAGTAGTATTAGTTACTAGTCATTATTTAAAAAAAATATATATATATTGTTATTTTTTTTTACAAATAGAAAGATTGTGCGACTGACTTAGAAATAGTTCTCGGAGAAAAACTTCCGTTGAGATATCTCCATTAGGAGGCCATATGCTCCACACTGGAAGCGGACATGGATTGAAAAAAAGTACATACTAAATCCCGTTGCTTTATATATACGGCTGAGTTAAAATCTAAATTATTAGAAACATCCATTTATTTAATTAGTTTTTCAAGTTACATTAAATAAACCAATAGTATTAAGCGATCGATGATTTCAATCAATGTTTCTTAACCGGTGGTCCGCGAAGATTTTTGGGTGGGCCGCAAAAAAATATGCAGTTCAAAAATAGTTAGCAATTCTTTCTAATTAATTGATGGTGCGCATAACATTTTTTGATATTTTTGTGGTCCACGGATGTAAAACGGTTAAGAAACATTGGTTCTAATAACAAAAAACAAAATATTTATTAATAAATAGAGGGGTGGATGGGTTGGAGGATACTCGAAAGGGCTCGTGCGAGTCCCTTTCTAATTTTGACTTAAGCCCGTTGTTATATTAAGAAAAAAAAAAAACTATATTATCAGATCAAATTTGTACCAAACAACAATTTCTGACACGTATTTATTATCTATAACGACTTCAGTATATCGTTTGACATTTGATCGAAGAGAATAGTTTGTACTTATTTTTGCGTCAATCTTGGAACTCTTAACTCTTGTAATCTATAATAGAAAAGTGCAGGCATTGATATTAAATACTTTACGGTATTATGCGTACTGTGACATGATATAAGTGTGTTAAGTAACATTCGAATACTTTGATAATTATTGCGAATAATTGTATACGAGTGCTTAAAAAATACCCCATCCAGAGAACGACGCGAATATCTTTGAGATTATGTGAACCCATTGTTAGCGTATTGGCAGCCTACCACTGAATACAGTTAAATATTACTGTCGGAATATTTTTATTATTTAACCGTGTTTTAAATAACTACTCACTTCGAAGCGTATTTACCAAATTAGGAACAATATCGTTCAACGAATAAACTTTTTTTTACTCATGTCCAGTGTTCCCTCTAAGCTGTGCGCGTGTGCGCGTGCACACAACTTGCCGAGCGCGCGCACATGCATTAGCACAGAACGCACAAAATTTACACCAATTATACCACCACCAGAATAAATTATTTTTTATTATATAGTGTTGTTAATTATTGTCAATATAAAAAATTAACCATTTCATTAAGCAAGTTTAAATAACGTTATTTGGCGCACAAAAATTTTATTTTCCTCTCAAAGTTGCACAGCCAATGTATTTTGCGCACATAACCTTCGGAAAATTAGAGGGAACATTACCCATGTCCGCCCCCAATGTGGAGCATATGGTCTCCTAATAGAGTTATCTCAACAGAAGTTTTCCGGCGAGAGCTGTTTGTTACTCAGTCGTCGCTCAACCTCTTTTTTTCAAAGAGAGTTGTAGGGATATAATGATAAGGCTAGGACAGGACTAGAGGCTAACTAATCGCCCTAGCTACACGTCCAGCTGCTGAAAGATAGGAAATGATGAGAAGGACATCACAAACACTCATACCTTCGAACAGAAATCGGTAAAAAAAACGCTGTTCGTACTGAGACTCGAACCCGTGTGGTCTGGCACGGAAACTCACAACTCTAACCACTTCGACATAAAACATTACACGAAAACGTTTCCAACTGGTTTATTTTACCCTGATATAAGATTTAATAAAAGGCATTGATTCGTATAATTTAACGGTCTTGCACAGTAAACAAACTTTTCTTATTATAACTCGTAAATGTAGAAAGTCAAATCAAATCCTTAATCGTGTCTCCAAATTCATTTCTTTCGACTGAGTCTATGTAACAGGCTTTCATCTGACACTCAAATAATTCAAGCGCCTATGTTTAATGTCGATCGGCCAAGTCTGATAGGAGTTTCGACGAAACCATAATTAAAAGTGATGACTGGCATTCCACAATATATAAATAATCCTCCCGAAAAAAAATGTCATACTCTTTCCTTTCTTGTATTACTCTTGGGACTAAGTTAAAATAAATATTATTTAGTTTTTTTAATGAACTAAATAATCAAAGTACTAAATACAGTCAGATTGTATCTTTCAAAACTCATACTGCATAATGATAAGTACTTAACTTTATATCTACCACCACTTAGATTTACAGCCAGTAATTTTGAGAGTAGTACAACGATTTCCATGCATGAAATGATTTCTGGCCGAGTTTGTTAAAAGATTCTCCCTAATGTGTCAGAAAAATCTATTATAGTTTTACTTCCATTTTTTATAACTTATTTATGCGAAGCAGAATTTTCTTATTATGCTGCAACGAAGTCAAAGGTTCGAGGCCACACCAGATATAATTATTCAACTATCCAATATTGTGCCTCGTATCAAAAAAGATTTGCAATTCAACTGTGTACTCAGAATTATCAATGTTCCGTTAAAAAGAAAAAGTTTCTGAAATCTTTTCTAAATAATACAATTTGTAGTGAGGTTGGCAGCTACAATTTAGTTTGTCATTGACACTGTTGGCATATAAAAGAAAGAACTTTTTTGCTTGAAATTTAAATTGTACATTTCCTGCAGAAACCTTTGACAGGTGTTTTAAACACGGTTGGATTGTGTGACCGATTAATTGCCGTCCATTTACGGACCCCGGAGTGGTAAAGTATCCTTTTATAAGTTGCCTATATGATGTTATAAACATAGCGTCTTGTATAATTTACTGCCTTCGTAATACTCCTGTTTCTGGTTTGTATCACATTCCAACACCGCATAAAGACTGCATTACATAAAGCGAACCGCGGACCATCCAGTTTCGACGCATGAAAATAAAAATAACTATTAAAGAAATTATTCGCCATTCAATTATAAAAATGAAACAAAAATCATTCTCAGTGTTTCAATTTTATAAATCAAAATCAAATTTAGTTTCTTATCATTTTTTAATTCAGGGGCTTAACTGCAAACACCATAATCATATTCATTAGTGACACACAGTTATCTCTCTAACATATAATCTTTTACGAGATACGGTTGGGTATGGCAAATGAAATTATGATGTTAAAAACGCAAAGGTAATTAATTCACCTGTTATATCTACCTTATTGAACTAAAAACTATGTTTTTGTAGATTGACCCATGTGATCCTGCTAAGCCAGTGGTGTGCTGCTAATACGTTAACAAAGGGATCGCTTAATCTCGAAGCAATGTTTATTGTTCAGAAGGAAGGAGTGAATTTTCTTATAGGTCATATGCAATTATATACAATATTTAAATAAGCAATCGATTGTTAATTAATACATCTACAATGTAAGCTTACCAATGTAAATAGCTAAAAATATACCAAAGTGTATTCTGACATTGTCGTAGATAATTTATAAAAAAAAAATGCAGTTACACACTAATTTGATCTGAGAATATTGTTTTCTCATAAGTTAACAAGGGGCTCGCCGGCCTTAGTAAAAATCAACAATGGGCTCGAGCGAGCCTCTCCGAGCCACTTATGTACTAAGCCCTCGAATTGAGAAAGAAAAAGTGAAATATATGCCGAGTGCCAATCCGATTAAGACGAAGAAGAATTTTGATAAACTCTTTCGAATGCAACCCGTCAAACAAAGCTCTTTAAAAGGTCGCAAATGTTGATGTAAAAAATAAACTACATAATTAAATATTTACTTATTTTGTCAGGAATCGATCTCGGTCATTGATAAATAAGCAGAGCTCCTACCACTATAGGCTATAGTTCTCGTTTACAAAACCGCCGCTATACGTTCCAGCCATAAACCGACAAATTCTTTGAATACGATAAGTAATATTTGATAAATTATAGTTTCTTTTTGCGAGACAAATTTAACAAAAAACCTTCTCGTGTAAAAAATATGAATTGTCCATTACGCTTTTCTTTCGACATTGCTCAATTAGAAATCTTTTTAAATATATAATGAAAACAGATTCTCATATCATTAAACAGTTCCTCATTTCCTGCGTGTGTTTTCAAAATAATACTGTTATTCAACCGTTAATAGTTCAATTACGATATAGTTTTGTGTAATTCAGCCTTAACTGGGCTTAAGCTTTGCTAAAATGAAGAACTTGGGTAGGTGAGTTATATTGCGTTTTATGACACTTACAATTATTGCTATGCTAACAACAAGCTAGTTAACTATTGCCGTTTTATCATACTAACCTTTATAGGAGGTAATTAATTGTAAGGAACTTCTGATTCTGCTATTCTTATACAATATACGATTACTAAATGCCACAATATAGCGACGTGCCTACAACCGTCGCAAATCGTTGATGAAGAAAATATATGTAAAAGACAAAGTAATTGGCCTATGACAAATAAGGCATCCTTCTAAATGTATGCATACATATTAAATTGTATGATATGACGAATGCTTAGGGTATGTAAATGAAGGATTTACCGCCAGTAATTTATCGCTAGCACGGTAGTGTCAATAGATCGCATAAACTGTTTATAGCTTACAAATGATCGCTTGTATATTTAACAGTCTAGATCCAATGAGATGTGTTTAGTCAAATCATAAAAAGTAATTGTTTATCTTATTTTCTGCCTTAAACTGTGATGAGTACATTTTTGAAATTTTGTGAAAAGAGTATGAAAATAAAAAAAAGTAGTTAAAATAATGTGTAGATTAAGTATGTATTTTAATAGTCTCGTGTATGTCTCCTAAAAATAGTAAAAAATACATAAAACAAATAGGAATCAAATAATACAATATAAAAATAGGTTAGGATAGGTAAAGTAAGGTAAAATGGGATGTTAATGGTATAATTTAATTTAAGATTTGGACTGAAGGTGCTTAGTGGAATTTAAATATTAAATTTGAATTGTTCAAATTATGTACATTCACACAAATGTCACTAACGACCCGGGTTTCGCCTTGCGGCATCTTCAGGCGTTCAAGTGCACGGATGAACTTGAACTGACGCTTAGTTAATGAATGTTTCGTGTTTGCATAAGAAATAAATGTATCATTGAGCTTAAGGCCATTGCTGGCGAAAAGGATTAGCCCATGAATGGTGTTAAACAATATAATCGACTCCACTCTATTCCCAATATTTTTTTTACATATATCCTTCGCCACTATCACAAATCATCACATTAATTATCAAACCACCTTCCCCGTTTTGACGTGACGTCATATATGAAAAAAATACATAGTTAAAATACTTATTTTAATTTTTCAAGTTGGAACTTTCATAATTAAAAAAGTGTTAGGTTAGGACGTAGGGAAAACTTGTACTCGATATAGAGAAGTTTTATCCGTTGTTTTGAGCCCAATTAAAGCATCCACAAAATGACTAAAATATTATTCTTAATTTGTTATTATTTAGTTATGTGTGATTGATAAAGAAACAAATCACTTTTGGTAATCAGAAAATGTGTTATTTAGATACTAAGCAAAGAGTTTTATTAAATTTTGAAATTGAAAATGTGTGCCTGCTAAAAGTCTGCTGTTTTGGTTGAAAATTGGCAGTTCTCATCGTGTGTTTCTGTTAGGTCTAAGCTTAAAGTTTTGGTATTATTTACGAAAACCCTGGTACCGGATAAGCCGTAATGTCGCCAAAATGAAATCATCTTTTCAATTGACGAAATACTAAACCACAATGCAAAACACACCGCCAAACGGTGGGCCATTATTTGAATTTGGTGCCTGATTACCATCTCAAACATTGTTTGTTTTCCCGAAATGTTTCTACAAAACGATTTCACGCACTGAAGATTTACATTATCTGCCATTATTCAAGAAATGTCTTTACAAAAACGGCATGCAGGGCCAATACAGAAAAGGAATCGAACCGAATAAATCGTCTTATGTTTCATATAGCTAGAGGTAACACAGAAAGGTCTTGTCAATTATATAATCGCGGACGAATATTTAATACTTTTTAAAAAACATTTTTTTAATATAAAGAGAATAAGCGATTACTTTATATAACAAAGTTTTCTCGTTGAGCAACTGAGTAACAAACAGTTCTCGTAGAAACACTTCTGTTAAGATAAACTCCACTAGGAGTCCATATGCTCCACATTGGGAGTGGACACGGTTAAAAAAAAAATTCTCGATGAGATAAAGTTTTATTCTGATTTTTAAAAAGTCTTAATTGTTGAAAATTGTCTTTGTCATATTTATTAAAAGCCAAATGAAAAAAAATGGAATACTTTATATATGTCTAAAATAAATGGGCATCGATTATGTATTTTTAATAATGGTCCATTAAAAAAGCGAGCATTTATATAATTAGTTGAATTATGTGTCAGAACATACGAAAAAATATCAGTTTTAACTTTAAGAATCTTTCTCAATATAATATAATATATTAATCTGATTACAAATGAGGCATTATCACTCGTATATACTTTAAATGTTTTAACTAAATGACAACTTTAAGCTTATTTTTATGGATATCTTTTAAAATATTTGTCACATATTTTTTGAATCATAGAAAAAATAGCGACAAAAACTGTTAACTTGAGTCGGTCTCCTAAAAATTATTTATTGAAATAATTTTAAATTGAAAATTATATATAAGCAATTTTCTGGGACGTCAGATAATAAAATTTATATTCAAATTCATTACAAAGAAATCACTATCATAAATTGTTTTACTCGCATTGTAAATTTATATCGGCCTTTGTCTAATTGTCATCAACCGGGGGCTTAAAAAACCCTGTTGTAATTCCAAGTAGAAATTGCTGTCAATGCCGAAAGCTGCATATTACGCACAGTAAACCGATCCACTCAAAACAAACACGATGCAGGACACAGGACGAAGGAAGATGATGGATCCTGATTCTCTTGGTGGTGCAATTATTATAACCGAACGCACCTGCCTGTACTACAGAGGCGGACTTGATAATATATATAATCCATTTGAGAGTTAATTAATAGCTTCTTAGTATTTTAGCTCAGCGCTTATTAAAGAAAAAAGAATAGAAAAATTTACGAAGGTTAGTTGTTGGTTTTCAGGAAGGGAATAAGTAATTGTTATGTTATTCCCTTATGTGTTATTTATTACCAAACTTCATCTCTGTGTGATTCCACTTAAGTCTCCTCAAACAGTTACTCAATCAATACATTGCAGAATGAATCCACTGGCGATGGTTATACTATTTTTATCTTTTGGTTAAAAAAAATTATCAAATTGAAGTCACTCAATATTTCACAAAAATACGTATTTCGAAAAGACTTCACAAAAACCTATGCCGTAGTTTTCAAATGAGAAAAAAATTGAGTTCGAAACTTTTTATCGCTAAATTAATAGTAAATTTAGGAAGAACAGATTTTAGCCACTCTTAGAAGAAAGACAGAAGGTTATTAAGGTGCACGAAAGCATTATAAAAATTCATAGCCATGTTTAATTCACCACCAATTCAAAAAAATATATAGAAGCACGTTAGGATCTCAACAACGGTATTACTGAAAAAGGGATCCTAGTATTCACGATGTTTTTAAACACCGAATTACCGGTATTAAAAATATAAAATGCTGGTATTGAAAATTGACCAACATCGAATTTTAAACGTCAATAAATCATTACATATTTTAATAAAATTATACAAGATGAATTGAAATAATATATTAAATCTGCAAAAGATTCTTCGTCTTCCATAATTGATGAACCAATCAATGATGTAAAATTTAAAAAATAAAATACCGATTTCTCTCATGATCGTCATGAACGAAACCGGTACTAATCTTATGAAATAAAATTAGAATTAGAAGAAATGAGTTTTTTTTTTTAATATAATGTCTTTTATCCAAGTGTTGACAGTGAACACCCTAAAAGTAATAAAGAGTAAACCATTTGTGAAAATCATTCGCTTGTGAGTATGATATTTTTTTTAATGAAATATTAAAATAGGTAACTGATAACTGGTAACTAATTGATATTGCGATCTTGATTGGTAGTATTTAATTGTTTTGCTTTATTTTAACGTTTTTTGTAATACCGGTATTAATATTATCGTCGAGTATTGCAATCCTTAGAAGGGAGCAATTGATTTCATCCTTCGCACTATTCCTTTTGTGACTTGTATCTTTTAATGTTACTTGATGTCCAATATGATTTATATAATTTATATGATATGCAACAAGACTACTATTCTGGTTTGCGATCTTCATTATTTGCAGGTCACTGACCTCTGAATGAACATTGAAATCATAATAACACACGCAGAACGTAAATTAATGTATTTTTAAATACAGGTGTCGCACCAGATCCGACTCTGTTCCCGTAAACTAGTAGTAGCCAGTAAAACGGTCGAGTGGAGAGTGGCGACTGGCAAATAATGGCGAGTCACCGTTGCGGGAAGCCGCTCCGCAAGATCGGACCGAGATATCGAGATAGCCACGAAATATCTCCAGCGTGCCAATATGTAGGGACATGCAGGGTTTGCAATAACTGACAAACATATCAATACCGGTAATTCAGTATTTCTTATCAAATACCGGCAGCGGTGGGCTGTAAATACGCTAAGAAAGTGCTTACTTAATCTCAGAGATATTCGCGATGTTCTGAAGAAGGAGAGATGTGTTTTTATAAACCTTATTCACAGTGACGTTCCTAGGCTATGTGTCGCCCCATGGCATTCTTTCATTTCTTCCCATTATTCTAGGAATAAATATACACATATAGAAGTTTGAATCCTTTTCTCATTTACACAAACTCCAACAAATCTTTTGTCACTTATTCCGTTTTGCTTTCAGGTGATTAATAGTATGTATCTTATTGACAAAGATTCTCACAAATAAATATGATCCAAAAGCCTACATTATTGTTCAATAATTATGAAAAAATAACTATTAATATATTTGTATTGAAATTATTTTGATCTAAAGAGGTCAAATTGTATTTTTTTTTTGAAAAATTCACGTTTAGCTATATTTTAACCTCGAATTTTTAGGTGACCATACGGTTACGCTCGTCCTTACTACTGACCGTACACAATATTACACGGTAATAAAAGGATCAGCAGGACCATACAGTCATGCCGGGTTTCTATACGACTTTGCGTTTTTTTTTAAAGATTTTTTTTAGGAATAAAAGTTATCCGTGATTTTAATATGACTTAAAAAAAATATTTTTAAAAAGATCTCGTCTCTGGGGGTTAAACAGATGATTTTTATTAAATACGTTTTTTTAGAAGACTCATCGGAAATTCTGGAACATAATATATTGCAATGCATTGCGAAAAAAAATACTGAAACATAAAATGATTTGTTTTATATTAATTTCAAATTAGATTTTGGATAATTTTCGATCCATAACTGTTATTTCTATATTGAAAATACATAATGAATACCGGGATCCCGGTTTCGATAATACCGGTATTGCAATCACTAGGTACAAGGATAAGGCTCCACGAACAGTTCCACGGCTCAGTGTCAAAAAACCATTAAAAACACGCTTTATAAATCGCTTTATGAAAAATAATAATCTTCTTATTTCTTTTTATTCATACAAAAATCATTCCGTACTTATATTTATCAGTAATGCAGTTCTTAACACTTAAAAGATGTGATTGTAAAATAATTAGCATACTAACTGATTAGTGAAGGGAACGTGAATATTACTGTTTAAAGTAGAGTAACTGTTGGTCTCAAAGCCTAGAGGATTCAGATTCCCCGATGGAAATTGATTTTTCCAAGTGGCTTTAGATTGTATTTAAGTATTTAAGGGACTGATTTCCGTAATGTTTTCATACTTTCCATTCACCACCCACCGCATCCTAAATGTGGGGAGTAGATAAAGCTATTAGCTTACAACTTGTCGACTAGTTTTTTCGTAACGTCCACCAACATTTTTTACTCGAAGTGAAAGTTCTCGTTAAACAACTTCTATTGAGATGCTATTTTATTTTCATTTTTTATTATGGTATGGTAAGGTTTACAATGTCGTGGATTGAAAATTACAAAAACGACTCTTTGCTATCTACAAGTGCTGTTATCCTTCTATTTGTCTTCTTCAAGATGAGAGATTGAGCGATTTTGTAACAACCAACTCTTAGTTAAGCAATTTCTGTTGTTTATATCCATTAAAGTTCATAAAGCTACAAAATTATCTTTATATTTATAAACTTCTACAAAGTAACCGCTGAATCCATCGAAAATTTGGAGTTTAAATGATAGAAAATTCAGAAAGGAAGTAAACAACTTAAGATTTTAATAAGCCTTGAAGATTTGGAAAAAAACGTACATATATAACAACACGTAAATTAAAAAAAACTAATTAATTACTGAACAAAATAATGAGGATAGATAGTATTTCAACACTTGATATTTTAAATAAATCTTAAACCGCTTTTCTCCCTCAAACTTCATTAATCCCCCGCCACGACGATAATTTATAACCCGTTGTGTTTTTGTTTATTATGTCATTACTTTGAAATACAAAATATATACACAATTCTCGATGTTTCTGTATCATTTTGGTTTAATGACATAATAACTGAATATTTAAATATCAACAACGTGGCTCATTTGTATTTTTTTTTGCATCTTTTAATAAGCATATTAAATATTATTTAATTGTACCTTTTTATTCAAATCCACTGGTAATTAAAATAATAACTCTATCGTCGGCCAAGAGTGCAATGCTCGTAACTACAACTTTACTAGCGTAACACATAATTACTTTATAATGAGTTTTTATGTAACAAAATCTCCAGATTGAAAACTGAACATTGTTATTATATAATAGTAGTTTATTATAATAAAATGCTTACAATATTTTCAATGTTAAAATCTTTGAAGAATACGGTAAAATGTCTACTTAGTTTGCGGAAATCGGTTATCAAGAAAATTCCTGTACAATCTATTGGAAAATAAAAATCTATAATGCTGAATCCATCATCCTAAATTGTCACAATTTAACTCAATGACTTGTAACAAAAATCGATCAACTCTTTTCTAAATTTCTATATAAAATGTAGTTTTTATAATCTCAATACAGTAAACTGCCTTATAGAGAAGCCCTAAAGCGTGTGCGGCAGTCCCTCGTATGGCGTAGTTTTTTTTACAAAACGATAAATTTTCAAGGCGACATTAGATTTTTTATAAATTTTATATTTTTTATAAATACATATTTTATATACATGAATTGAACAAATATTTTTCAGTAGCTGTTTGTCACTTAACTGTATTCTGTGTCAGGAGAAACGAAAAGGTTTAACGTGTTTAAAAATGTTTGATTTTCTGATTTCTTTGAATTCACAAAATACAATTGAAAGAACCTAACCTCAAATTCTGTATGAGTGCCTAGTCCCATTTTACGTAATATTCCTATAGCGTAGTTCAAACCTCTACGCTATATGGGGGTCGATTGAAAATACCTACCCGAGCTACCTGTACAATATTGGGTTTTTTGAGCTGACAGAAATTATTTTAGTAACAAACAACCATCGTATTATTTTTTATTTTCAGCGTACTTTGGCGAAAAAAATATATTTGATGGTTTTTAAGTGTTGAAGTTATTCTACTGTATATATTTTTTTAATGTCTCATACATTTTATATTGGACGAACATATGTTCAATTTGATGATATTTTTTTTAGTAACTACTGATGCATGTAATGGGCTAAGAGTTCACTTATACAAAAGCACACATTCACATATTAAATCATTTCCATTAAAATGGAATGTAATCTACGTTCCAATTTATTGTACTCCTCTTGCAATCGGATGTTTCCCAGAACTTTAAATAATGACTAGCAAAAACATTTATATATATGGGAAAAAAGAAACAACAAAATACGTAGAAATTGGCAAAAACATACATTTAATTTTTTTCGGCAACACGACACCGTTGACAAATGTACAACAAAACAAATCGAATGAAAAAATCGCTTTTGTGTTGAGAAATCGGTTTAGTTTCCGCGAAGTGATTGTCCGCAAACCGATCTATACAAAACGTTCAATCGTCGCATTAAACGTACGGGATGGGATGTCTTTGAAATTATTCATCTGCATTAAATACATATCGAGTTTACGGATGTTAAAAAAATAGATTTTTACCGTTTTTCCGTGGCAGATTAACGCGAACAAAAGTAATAAATAAGTGGCTTTTCGTTTTCACTTGGCATGCTTTTTTATTACCACTTTTTGGCTATAAAAAAACAAATTTTACTGTCCAGCTAATCTATCAGTCAAATAATTCCTGGTTTGTTCTATATTTGAACCACTTAATCGACGTTCGTTTATTTTTAATGTTTGACAGTTTTCTAACAAATTAATAACAACTGGTATTAACTTCTCTTTTTAGGACTAATTGACGGGATTCTTTTGTGGCATAAATATCTGTGCCTGTGTCTCAAAAAACCAAGACGTTTTTTCTACATTATATGAATTAAAAAACAGTTAAAACTCACAAAAAAACAGGTAATATATAAATATAAATTTAGCGCGAATACCTCTTACGCTTATAATAATTTAAAAAATTGACTGGCATTTGAAGCAAGGTTAGGTCTTCTCTTACTCCAATTCAAAATACCTACATACGCCTTTCTTCTGCATGTTATGTCAACTATTTTCATCTTGCGTACAGCATAAAGCTTTCTAAAAGACATATTTACAAAACAATGCTTATCGTTTTCATCAATAGTATGTCCAAGAAATGTCAAAATTAAACAAATTACGAGATGTACACTTGTGGATCAGTTTTTATTAACACTTTCATTAAGTAGGTACTTACTCTGAGTTTTTAATGATGTCATTCATCATACATCCGAAATATCGAAAATTAGATACAATGAGTCAAACTTTTGAGAGCAGAAATTTATCAAAGTGTTTTAATCCACCTACATCATTGCATGTCGGATAAATATCTGTTACTGAAGCATAAAATGTGCAGACCAGTGGCGGTAGGTCCATGGATGCTATGGATGCTGCATCCATGGATCAATCGGATGAATGTTTATTACTTTAAAAAAAAACAATACTGTTACTAACGTCATTGTAAACTCGAAATGTTTTCGCTACTATTTCGGAGGACTAGATATTAGCCATTCAATACTCCACATACTTATTATCATAATATTGAAATGGAGATAGAGAAGAACAAAAAAAAACAGAAACTCATATGAACATATCGACTGTGGAAAGGAAAAATTACGTAACCAACATATCTCAAATTTTACAGGAGGGGCAAAAAACGTGTTTTGATGATTTTGGACCATATGCAGATTATGAATTATAAACAACCTTGAAGTCCACAGAGACTTCTAAACTGGTGTTTAATTGAAATAATCTAATATTAATTAAAGAAATTGTCAAGGAAAAACTTTTATTTCAGTCTTTTTTTTTAGTTTTAATTTTTAACAAGGTCATCTTTTTCAAACTTAAAAGCTAAATTTAGATACTAATTCGGCATTTGCTGCTTGCATCCTTTTGATAGAACGTGTATCGAGTTTGATACATTGTGATCATCGAAATAAACCTGTTTTGAAAAAACTGTGGGTTACGTCGTTTTTCCTTTCCAAAGTCGATATGTATCATAGTAAAAAAATATTTTACAAAAATGAATTTTTACAGAAAATGGTGACAATTATTCTAAAACCAATTGAAATCTTTCAATAATAGTAGTTTTACTTAGCTAATAATCAACTTATTCTCATTGTCTGTAGAAAATACTTGCTAGCTGATCAAAACCAGTCTTATTAAAAATAATAAATATTTACTCTACAGATTTAAAAATTATATTTAATAAATGTAAATTTTAAAAAATGTTGCTCCCTGTATAAAATTATCTGTAATACCATTTAAGCAGTTTGGTGAGACACGTGGTGCCGGAAATCCCCTCACAATGGCGTCTTGGATGACAAATCTGAAAGGGAATCAATCTTGGATAAAAATGTTTTTTAAAGTTCTACAACGGCGGACAAAGTAAGTTTATCGACGTATCGAGTCAGAATCTAGAACCAAACAATACTCGACCGATTCATCAAAGACCTTCGGCTCAAGTAATCACTAATCAGGACTTTGAATATATTAACTAAAGAACGAACGATTGGACCACTGATTTCACTGTATTTCAGGGTAACCACATAAATTCAACAACCGCGGTAACAAAAAATATTTTTCTAAATTTGATGTTTACTTTGTGGTTATTAATTTTCAATTTAACATTGTTTACTTTGGGTGCAAAAAAATCTTGTACCAACCATGTGTCACGTAATTTTTAGTGGTCAAGAATGTAGGCTATCGACACCCGTTTTTTGGAATCACAAGCTCAATTCTCGAAGTAAAAACTATCATGAATTATTTTTTTATTGATTTAGAAATGTGTATCCAAATTTATTTATTTATTTAATTAAAATTGCACAAAGTTGGTATAAATTTAAAACTTTTACAATGAAGAAAAAAAATAGTACAATTTAATATTAAAAGCAGTAGAAAAAAATGGCAAGTAAGTCAAATGAGTAAGCTCCGACGAATTCTACTTTAATACATAAAAAATAGTATTCGTCGGAATTCACCGACGTCTACGTGGAATATGTCGACATCCGAAGCAATACTGTAAAACACTGTGGCATCTCCATTGGCAGGCTGGTTCTACAACTTGGGAGAACAAACAATTTATGTCCACGATTTCTCAAAAAATAATCAGGATGCATGGATGTCTGTAACGTTTTCATACCTTCCTACTCACTTTCCCATTCCATCCTGAAACAGTGAATATAAAGATAGATTAACCACCTACTGGTTGTTTCATTACAATATTCTTCTTTCCGAAGACAGGGGATGAGCAACTAACAACCGGTTATGGTTAAAAAGATATGTTAAGATGCTAAGCTTTGAGTCTATGGCTATACTACAACAGAATTACTTGATTTTCAATGTTTTTAAGATAGCTTTTGAATAATATGACAGTGATCAGACAGTGATTCGTATTGACATGAGTAAGTGATAAATACTTTCATTAATTTTCATCATATTTTTCACCATGATATGTGTATTGATATCGTTGATGGATTTTTTGTAATATGTGTTTGTATCTCCACTTTCAAAATAGATATTTTAAAAAGTGTGATAAATAAAATGTTATTGTTTTGTATAACTTCCACGATTCATATTATATTACAGTTCAAAATCCCTTTAAAGAAAATTATAAAGTGATGATGATATTCTATTTGGTCACCATATTTGGTATTGGGAATAGAAGTCTGCGCGGACTCGGGCTTTGCTAGAGGACATCTTCAGAGATTAGATGGGTAATGACGATCGAGTCTCTGGTCCTAATATTTTTAGAAACATGTTACATGTAATTTCTTATTTAAGTATGAATATTTTTTTTAGGAAAATAATACATTATAATGTCACGTTTATGTACGAATGATTTCAGTCATTATCAGCGTGTTTTTTAAACGGTTTTACAATTATTTTACCTTTTAACACAAAATCATACCTTTTTACACGATTTTTTGCTGATTGATTGAATTGGCATTTACTTGGTAGAACTCCATTGTAATTAAATGTAAAAAAAAAATAGCAACGTATTTAGTTCAACAATTTTTGCTTTTCGGCTCATGCCATCGTCAGAAATATGTTAAAACCTGCATTTACTCAGCTATATATACTGGCTTAGAAGAGATACACAACACATCTTTTTATTTACTCTAACATCCTACTTTTTTTAAAATAAAAACACAAAATTCCTTTGTTCTTTATTTCCCTTTAATTACAAGGTCAGGACCGGTTTCGCTCATTTCGAGCATTGTCAACTGATAAGAAAAATATGAAGAACTTATCAGTTGATAATACTCGCAATGAGCGAAACCGGTCCTGACGTTGTAAATAAAGTGGAATAAAGTACAAAGGAATACTGTGTTTTTATTGATATAATACCTTTCCACCAAGTATTGATGATGAACACCCTTAAAGTGATCCTAATTTATATTACAAATGATAGTATAACATTTATTAAACATGGCTTTACTGTTTCTAACAACGATAACATTTGTTTTCAAACTGATGTTTTTGCTTGTATTGTTCTGGTTAAAAAAAAATGCACATCTCGGACGCGTTCGGGTACCAAAGTTTATGGTAAACCGGGCCGCGTACTTACATAAAACGTCAGCCCGTGCAGACATCTAATTCAAAGGAATTATAATCAAGGCGAACGGATATTTCACTCGCGATCGAGATAGCCAACGAAAAGACTTTGGGGTTTATTGTTGTGAAGAATATTCTTTATACACAATAATCTTCATTGGACCGAATTGTTTTTTTATCGTGATGTTATCGCACTTATATAAATTGCCTCATTCAAGAATCTCCAATGACATTTTATATTTCTTTGTATCGTTACAATGTTATGATTATTATTTTTACCGAAGTCTTCGTTTCTGAGATATTTCGATAAATATCAGTGAAGTCTGGCATCATTAAAACGGTAGCTCGTCTACTTTCAAATTTGTATAACAAAACATTAATATTGGAATCTCTAGATCGGTATGCCATAACTGCACCAAAACAACAAAATAATCTAGAACTATATATCCAATAGGATGTTCAGTATCTTGATTCTAAAACGACTGACGTAAATGCTAAAGTTGAACGAAACTTCTATAATTGTATTTATCTAAAAATCTTCACAGTGATTTTGAATTGTAATACGAATATATCTTGAATTCATAAAATAACAAACATTTTCTTTTAATTTTAAATCGAAATACATTTTATACTCATTCTACAATTTTATAAAAAATATCAGAACTTTTGTCGCTCACCGCAAGGATTTTTAATAGATGGCTGATTGTTGACATAAGCTTGAGGAATTAGTATAGAATTTTCATGTGAACAAAGATGTTGGAAATTAGATGATTGGTCAAATACTATTTCTCTACTTGGTCTACTTTAAGGTGACCAGGTTTTGAAAATGTCAACTTGTTTTTTTAGTTCTTCACCAGTTAGTAAATTAGTAAATTACCTTCTTTAGTTAAATACCATAAATTTGCGGATTTCCCCAAATAACCAACGTGGGACCTTTTTTTCATTAGCTCTTCCGGGAATTTCAAATCCTAAATAATCCCAAATTTGATTAAAGGAGGACAAGGAGCACACAATTTGTAAGGAGGAAAAACTTTCCAAAAGGAGAACAATCCTCCTCAAAGGAGGACGTCTAGTCACTGTATCTACTTATTTCTACTAATCATTCCAATCCCATCGCATTGAGGAGATCGTCGACTTAATTTAAAAACTGCTTATCTACGTTTTAGAAAAATGTTCAAGAAAGCATAAAAAAATAGATTCAGGTTTAACCAATGGTATTTTCTGAATTTCATATATAATATTTTGTATTGATTGATTAAAAATAGTCGTGGTTTGTTATTTGATGACGTTGAAAATTCTTTATCAAATGCCGTTCGTAACTTTTTTTTTTTGATCGAATCCGTAGATACGCAGTTTAAATTTAACTCGAAGATATGAGGTGCCTATCTACGGGCAAAAAAAAAATACAGTTAAATTCATGATTTTTGCTGCCGCCTATTTTTTTCCATACAAAATATTTGCTCTTAATCATTATTAAAAAAGTCTTTACTAATTTGAAATACATATCTAAATGATTGAATTTTATTTTCCATGTAATATTTCGGTGTCATTTGAAAATTCACTTATTATCTCGTTGTTATATTATTCTCAATATTACGAAACAGCCAGTTATTTCAAAATATTCTTCAGTGTGTTTAATAAATGTAATTATCTGTACAAACATAATTTTCTCATTCCAATTTTGTACTTTCTTTGTAATGTTAATTTGGAACAAAAGATAATCGGGCAATCTGGTTTTGTTAACAAAAACAAAGGATTCACTGTTTCGCATCTAAGAATTTAACCAAAAATTAATTTACGGATGTAAAAGTCACCCAGCACTTCTAAACCATATTTAAATTGGGAGCCTTGTTATCAAATTGAATATACACAGAACACCCATGTATTATTAATACATTATTATTTCTAAATTGATTACTGACAACTTTATTACATTGATTAAGGTATATTTGAACTTTAAATATTTTAGCAGTGGAACTGAATATTGTAAAACATGATTTTTACAAATAGAATCTATTTTTTGCAAACATATCACTTCAAATTAAAGAAATATAACAAATAAACAGCGGTGTTAACACTTATTAGAGATTTACATCAGTATTTCAATGGCGCTTATTAATTTTTCTCTTGTTTCAATTTCAGATCAGTGCAGTGATACATAGAAAGTTACCTGGTGTATAAAAAAAACAGGTCCACCTTATACATTTTCAAAGGAATATAAGAAAAAATTCAATTATAAAAATGGAAATTCATATTTTTGCCAGATCAATTGTTTTATTATTATCTACTTAGGCCTTTCGTGTACGTTTAATCTAAAAGGGTAAAAAATATTTCAGTGGGCTGCAAATACGTAAATATAACAAAAGGCTAGCTTAATTTGAGAGCTTCTTGCGGTATTTCAGGAAAGGGGTGTATATTTTTTTTCACTGTGTTAGAATTATAGGAGATATAAACAAATCACTCGAATGTTACTATATAGACCTATTTCATTTTATATTTAAAAAACAGGTAAACCTCTTTTATTATGCTCTCGAAATTAATTTATTTTACGATAAATTTCCAAAGGCTTTTTGAAGGCAAATGAATCATCAACAGAAATTGCATTCAACACAGCAGCTTGGCCATTGAAAAACTCGATTTATTCCATCAAGAGTAGGAACCAAGACAAAACATCACACCAACCGGATCATTGAGATGAACCATCAACTCAGGACGAACTGAAATGTGTTGTGTATTTTAAATGTCTTTTTATACCTTAATCAACCGTTTCAACTTAGATGCAAAGAAACCATTGTAACACATTGAATGTTTCAACTTATTATAAAATAATATATATATATTTTTTTTTTACCATGTCCGCTCCCAATGTGGAGCATATGGACTCCTAATGGAGTTTATCTGAACAGAAGTGTTTCTACGAGAACTGCTTGTTACTCAGTTGCTCAACCTCTCTTTCAGAGAGTATGAATAGAAGGAAAGGGCTAGGACAGGACTAGTGGTTAGCTAATCGCTCTCGATACGCCCCATTCATAGGATAGGATGGGTGGGAGGGGGAATTCAAGACATCACATACATCCATGCCTTTGAACAGAAATTCATGAATCGATTGAAAAATCAATTTATAAAACTGCCCGTACTGGGATTCGAACCCGTGACCTCCGTAGCGGTAACCAACGACGTTGACCACTCGACCATACAGGCGGCAAATTAAAATTAAAAATACATATTCGATGTTTATGCATGAATTTAAATATGAGATAAATTACCACAAATCTACCGCCGAATCTGATAAAAACAATAGATTAATATTTTTTTAGTATATACATTCTAAGTGAATGTATTTAATTTACTTGCGAACAAGCGTGAATCGAGCCAGCCTTCGAATTGTTAGAACGTGGCTTTGTTTTTATAAGTCGGTTGCATTAAATATCAATTATCAGAACATCTAAAAGCAATAATAATATTCTAAAACAAGCGTGAACCAGTTCAGATACGTGATGCATCTGATCTTGTTTTCTTGCGGTACGCTTAGAAACTGCGACCACATTAGCACAGTGGCTTATAACTCGTTATGCTAGATGTAGAGTTGGGATGTTTGTTTAAAATTATCATTATTTACTTACTAACTGCCAATGAACTGCGGTGAACTCTATAATTATTTTCAAATATGAAAATTATTAGTTGAGTTGTTTGAAATTCAAGCCAACATCTCTAAACAAAATTCAGTGTACATTAAAATGGTCGATTTGCGCGTCGATAATTGTTTTAATTATAATGACCATATAAATTGAATTTATACGCAATTATTTCATCAAAGTCAAACGAAAGATTTTTGCTACCGTTATTAATATTGCTCGCTGTCTTGCCCATTAACCAATTTGTATCCGGGACTATGACTTATTATTATAAATACGATCACCGCTTTCTCTCAATTATTTTAATATTTTTTTCGTTGAGCATATGAGACGCATTTGGCAAGAACTTTGCGACTTTGCGTCAATATATGATTTTTGTTTTCGTTTAATTTTTTTTTGTATCATTCATTGACTTTCTCGTTTAAAATATGTAATATTTTTACTTATTAATAAAACTTATTAATAAAAACAAAATATTCCTTTGTACTTATTTCCACTTTTCTTTGCTAGGATCAGGACCGGTTTCGCTCGTGGCGATCGTTGTCAACTGATATAAATAGCAATGTTAAATTATATTTCTTATCAGTTGACAATGCTCGCCATGAGCGAAACCGGTTCCGATCTTCGTAAATAAAAATGGAAATGAGTACAAAGGAATATTGTGTTTATCTTAATACAATGCCTTTCCACCAAGTACATGGCATTGTGTACAAAACTTAAACTGTTTTTTGACCATTTTAAAAGACACTGAAATAGGTATAAGTTTACA